>JAWDHC010000070.1:0-109899 GCA_036172615.1 Curvularia verruculosa | reverse complement strand
GGGGTGTTGTGATATTTTATGTGGCTTTGGTGTAGAGGTATGGGCCGTGTGAGATGTTGGATGTTTGCTTGATAGTGGTTGTTATGATGGTGTTGTCTTGCCGGTTTCTTTCATCAAGGGGGGAGGTAGTTTGGAGATTTTTTTGTTGTTCGCTGATTGATGTGTTTTGGTGTGCTCTTGGGTTCTTTGATCGTGGTGTTGTGCAATACAAACATCGATGAGAAATAGGTGGTTTTTTTGTTCATATTACATATAACAATTACAATACAACAACCGGCTCGTGACTCGTATATGGGAAGCGTAGTCTGTGTGTCTATATAATCTAATTGGAAAATGGAAGTGCAAAAGAAACTGCTTTCTAACTTCATATCTCGTGTTGCTCCTTCCAGGCAAAAGAATTTAAGATGGAATCTGACTGAATGTAAAATATGTTCAGATGAGGCTAGATCCGAATCACCCCCTTCTCTGGCACGCTCTCAATACCCCTGGTTCCCCGCTTCGATATTTGAACCGCAATATAGGTCGCAGTAGCTGCCCAGTTGGAGAAATTGAAGCCAGTCAAGGCAGTATGTAGCTTGGCGACAGTATAAGTCTTGTCTCTACATAAAGACAAGTCGGTGACAGATAATCCAAGAGAGATAAGAGCGACCATGCTGACAAAGCTGACAGTCCAGTCTACGCCAAATGCATAGAAGAGATTAGAGGCTATGAATAGTTAGTCTCAATTCCTTCTAATACTAAAAGGGCTAGGTCGATGTACGCTTTGTTGAAGTGATGTTGGTCGCACTCGAAGCACAATACATGCCAATAGCAGAAATGCATGCCGCAACAAGCGCGACGGTCACACTGCTAGCCATATCGGTCATCTCATGAACCACTATTCAAATCCTTTGAGTTAATGTAAATCTAGAAACCGCTTTCAGAACCTCACAGTAGCTAGCCAAACCAAGATTCACTGCTGTGAATATTCCCTGCGAAAGACGCAAAGACCGGATAGCTGGGAGAGCCGACATGATGAGAGAGTAGAGTTGAGATAGAAAGGGATAAAGTCGCAAGGTAACTATAAGTTCAATATGAGAAGAGAGTGTAGAGAAAATGACTGAAGAGAAGAAGAATGCAAAAACGACCAGCAAATTATTCATCCTTATATAGACATTTAAGCTGAACATGGCTACTAGGCAAGTTCCATAGAGTTCATGTGGCTGAAGTGACTCTTCGGTTAATGCCGATGCTATACTTCCTAAAGAGTAATAACATCCAAAAATAGTTGACGCCACATCGGCTTCTCAACTGGTTCTTAGGGTAACGTTTCTATAATGTCGCTAGCCACTTAAAACTCGACCGAACACTAAGGTTTGCTTTCGTTTGGTAGTACAATTCAGGGATGTCATCACTTTATCGGCACTCATGGGCTTAGTAGCTTTACTAGTCTCAACCCAGGTCCACGTCTGACTTGACTCCATACGTTCAGATCATGTTGTTCAATGCATCTTGCGATGACAACGAAGGTTGCATCGACCTGTAAATCTCAAGAAGTTTCAGCTGTAGACCAATCGTAACTTGTGTTTGTAGAACGTTACATACGTATACCACTTGGATCATAGACCAATAAAATAGACCTTGGAATTCGGGGCAAATTGTCACCTGTCGAACTTAGTGCCGCAATCAGCCGCTTTGTAGCCGCGGATAGTACGATGGACAGCATAGTTAGCTTGTCGTGCTAAGCCTGTCACTAAGACAAGCTTTTTATCAAGATTAGGTTCCGGACTTTATTCCTAGAAGCCGTAGCGCGCATTACTGCTTCTACGTCCAGATTCGTAGAGACCACGTTAGCAATAACGTTTTGTCAACAAGTACAGTAGCAGGGGTATTGAAATATTCAGCATGTAGGACTGCAGTGTCAAGGGTGTCAAAGTGCAATGCCTACCCAATTCAATTACTTCAAACACTTGATCTGTATTGAACCACTCTATAGGGACAGAATTTTCTTCTAGACAAACAATTACTTAGCTATGAAGTTGTCTCTTAGAATCGCAACAATACATTGTCTAATCGCACTCATGCTTGTTTGCGAGCATTATCCACATGGCAGTCCCACTGTTGTCAGAATATAAGGTTTCGTGCCCGTGCTCGCAATGGCCACTGTGACTGTGCAGGAATGCTGTTTTCTGTGCGGGACCTACTAGGTAAGGCGATAAGAATGATATGCCATGGAACAACGCTGTACCAATATTGAAACGCTGGATAGGATGGAGGGGCTCTACCGTCGGCCACATCTCCCCGCGAGGCAAGTTGTGACATCTGCATACTTTCAGTAGCTTCTCACTTTACGAGGACGAGTGTAAGGTAACTTCTTGAATGTTAGGAACGGTTAGTCTGCTCACCTGTAGGTTCCAATTCTTCGCCTCAATTCGAGCTGCTACCTGAACTTCCAAGGCTGGGCTATGTGCCAAGTCAACGTGAAAGTATTGTATTGCACCATAGATGGTGTTTGCTTCCATATACATCCCAAATGCATCACCACTAGCAATTAATCCATAGAGAACTCTGATGGCTTGAACATACACACATATGTTCTTTTTTACCAGTGCTCATCATTGCCTGTGCTATACGGCACATGTACCGTGCATGGAAGAAGGTCAACTGTGATTTCACGAACCCGAGACCTGAGGCCTGCTGACTTTTTTGAGAATGTGCAGCGGATGAAACTCCGGTAGTAACGATGCTCTTATATCTCTTGAGATATGTATATAGAGTGGCTCCTCGTCCGTGTTGAAAGTCCATCATCAGTTCCATCATCAGTCTCTCTTTACACTACATTCGCTCACTTCCATTTGTTCATTCTACTCACTACATTCACTCTCTACTTCCACCAACTCCATTCATTCACTACAAATTCTCTTCTTGAAACCCGGTCATTTCCGCCTCAACCAGCCAAAATGCAGTTCACCAAGATCGTCCTTCTCTTCGCCGCCGCTCTCAGCGTTTCCGCTACCCCAGGCCCGGCTGAGCTCTCCAAGCGCACCTGTGGTACCTTGACGGGTACTCCCCTCAAGATCTGCCAGGAGGCATGCAAGGTCACTTGCGTAAGACAATTACTCGAACCTTCAAACTTGATGGTTTTGCTAACAAATTGCCTGTAGGACCTTGCCACGGGTGGCATCGTCCGTAAGCTTTGCAAGGCTGCCTGCGACCATGGTCCTCTTGCGGCTCGCGATACCGAGGCCGTCGCTGTCGGCGCTGATGCCACTCAGGCTAGCGGCAGCAATGATGCCGCCGACGCCGCCAAAGAAGTCTTTGACCTTCAGGATCTCGATCTTGATGCCCTTGATATCGAGGCCCGCGACGTTGAGGCCCGCGACAACAAGGTCGATAAGCGCAACTGGAAACACAAGCTCTGCGATATCGCTGTATGTCATGCTAACTCAGCCATGAATGGTTGACTATATTAACGTGGATACCTAGTGCGATATTACTTGCAACTCTACCATCTCGCTCTCGACCAGGAGGAGTGCCTGAAGATCTGCGTAAGTCACAGCCAAACCCATAGTATGTTACAAGAAACAATGCTAACCCATCTCACAGAAGGGCAAGTGCTAAACGGGCACATTTTTTCATCTAGTATGAAGGCTGCAATAGGCTGTCAGATCTGGTCATCACAAAGTAATCTTTTTGTCAGAATTCCGATGCAGAAATTAATAGACTTTGGTTAAATGGATTATATAGCTACTTCGATAATATTAGATGTTTTTTTCTTTTTTTAATACAAAGCTGTTACAGGATGATGGTACAATACTCGTGCGTAATAGTGACAACAACAATCATTCGACATTACTTATACAAGATGACTGATTATACAACAATGCTCTTCGGCGCCGCAGCTAGTCCCACCCATTCTCCTAGTCCGTGATCTGCAGTCGCCCAGTATTCGCGACTCTTCTTGTACATGGCCAAGCGCTCGTTTATGCTCGGGATAGCCATGATTTCTTGGAAAGGCAACGGCCGCTGTTCTACAGGTACATTATCAAATTCAATTGCGGTGCCTGAGTCTGATCGCTTAGATTTCGCGTGGTACTGCTCAGGTGCACGTGCGCTTGAGTCCGATCTGTTCCGTTCGGTAGGAAAAAGGGAATATTCATTAGATAAAGGCTTTCTCTGGAGTGCGGCTGTCGCATTGCTTGGTTCGAGACTTATGGTGAGACGGTCCATGGCTTTCTTGTCCTCGGGTGTGCAGGTTAATTCTTGAAGCTGGGTAGATGCATGCTGTATCTTTGCTCTGCGTCTTCTCGACACTGATGCAGAATCATCTGAATCACTTTCGAACCCGATTTGTTGTCCTAGTCGCGTCGCGCTGGGCTGCGTTTTTGGGGCAGTAGCACTGCTATCAGGTGTTTGCACCTGGTTCTTCACTTGACCGTCTGCCAGAGACTTGTCCTCGCTTCCGCGGCGTGACCTTGAGTGGGGAGAAAAAGACTTTCGTCTCAACCTGGAGAAACTGTCTTTCCAAGATACGCCAGAGCGTCGCGGAGTACTGAGTATAGTTTCTGAACGCCCACGCGTTTCTGTCTTCTTGGAGTTATCAGGACTAGGCGACGATCGCTCATCAAGATCAGCTTCGGTGGTGTTGAAGTAGTTATTGATGCTCGAAGCGCCACTCCCCTGGACATTGACGCCGCTGACATGCCTCGCGTCCATTGGCTGCGAGATTACAATTGCCTTTGACTTGGGCATAGCTTTGATGTATTAATGCGGAATGGTCGAATGTTTTCTGATCGGTTCTCGTTGTCGGATTGGGAGCGGATCGTTTCGAGTGTATGTGGGCCTCGTACAGGTATATGCCGGGAGACGGAGGATGGAACAGTGTGCAGAATTGGTGATATGAGTGCGGGGAGCAGAACGATTATCGTGTGATTTCAAGCCAAGCGACGATCCAGCGTGTATGATCTGCAGTAAGTGTAATAATGCTTTGAGAATGTATACTAGGTGTTGGGTCAACCAACAGCGAAAAAGGAATCAAGAAACATGTTCAGAAGGACCAGAACAGCATATGGACCCAACGAAAAATACACCTTGATTACGCAATGGCGCAGTCACAATGTCTAGCCGATGTTCTGATACTCTTAACGTGGCTGATTTTCAGAAAGGGTTCGTCTTAAGCAGAATCGGGTGATCTGAGACACACAACGTCTGTGAACAACTGGTGTGCCTACGGGTAAAATCGAACCTGTCTCAGTGCACAAACAAGGCAGATGATACCCGTCGTTTCGAACAGTATAATGGGAATGTTCCTGATCGCTGCGTGTGTTTTAATTGAGTCGTCTGAACTGGTAGGCTCTGGGACCCGCGTCGGAACCTTGAGCTCCGCATGACAAAGCATCCCACCCACTACTCTGAAAATGAAGGAAGGGTCTAACGAGGTTACAATAATTCATGTCATAAATTCGATTGACGTCTCTTCTTACAACAGGACAGAGCGATCATACACACAGCGTGTTTGAGTATACCACTCATGCACGTACCGAGGTATGTCGGTAGCTGAACAGTAGATCCGCGACTGGCTTAAGCCACAAGGTATCACAATACCTACTCCTGCAAGATTTCCGGTATGAACTCAGAGATCTTGACGTATTGACAGTCCTCTTTCGAGCCTCCTCGGTGGGTGCCGAGTTGTTCCTTGAGCGCTACACGCGCCCAGAAAGATCTTTGGCGAATACCAAAGGGCGTACCGATTTTTCAAAGACTGTTGTTAGTAGTCTTGTCTTTGAATTTGTGTTATGTACAGTACAATGTGCTGTTCATAACTACCCTGCATCATGGTGAATCTTCCTGGTGGTGTCCTCATCCTATGTATGGCGCGCGCCTCCTGTGGGCGACAGTGCGCTTCGTCAGGCTGAAGCGTACTCGCGACGCAGAAAATGAGATGGCCTCTGTACTCGCGATCCTACTGCATGCATTCAACACCATCTCCGGGCAGCGAGGCTGTTAAGAGGCGTGATGAAGCAAGCCGCGTCTCCAAACATCGCCCTCGTCTCATCCCTGTTATCCACTCCTTGGCAGGGCCTGACCAATGACAAGCACTCACGACTACACTTCCGTTTCCTATGAGGTTAGCGGCCCATTACCACCATCGCAGTGCTCCACTGCACCACCGCTTTGTGGTACCCAGGCCCTCATCCAGGGGTGACTATCATGCGTTGGTGCCTCCATGCACAGGCAAGGCTGGCGGCTCTTGCTGCGGAAGAGGCTTGCTTGACAGGTGCCAGAGAGTGTACTCCACAGCATAATAGGCTGTATATAAATCGTCAAGCCTTGCGCTGTCTGGGCAATATCAACTCATACGAGTCTTTCGCTCATCGTCTTTCTCAATTTCCATTCTTTTATCTTCTTTGAATCGTTCCTGGAGAATCGATAGGCCGGTCCACTTTCGCTATACATCCTACTCTAGACCTTTTTGTTTACTCTGACGATTTCGAACAAGAGAAGACATCTTTCTGTATTCATCATGAAGAACTCTCTCATCACCCTTGCCCTTGTCGGTGCTGCGGCTGCCCGCCCGACTGGTCTCATGACAAAGCGTGAGGTTCCTCAGGAGCACGCGCATCGCAATGTCAACCTTGCTGTCAACGAACTGTTACAGCAGAACAATCCCGATAACATTCAGGATCCTCTTTTCGCTCTTCTCGGAGCAAAGGCAGCAGCAGAAGGTGCAGGAAAGATCACTGATACTGGTAAGTTGTTCTAATGTTAAGTGTTAGCACAGTGAATCTAATTGGTTCTAGACTGCCTTCAGCTAGCTGTCGCTGACCAGGCCTTCACCAACGCTAAGGAGGCTGGTGATGTGCAGGGAATGACCATGGCACTCATTTACCGTACCTTGGAGCGTAACACTGGCTCTGTTGGCCTGGCCTCAGCTCCCTGTACATCTCTCCAGGCAGTCAACCCTGAGATTGCGGCACTTCAGCAGCACCAGGACCCTGCCGGCGATGGCGCTCAGGCACTTAACAAGCAGATTGCTGAAGAGCTTGCACGCCAGATTGCTTCCATTGGTGGCGACCCATTGATGGCGAATGAGGCATCCACCTTTGCCCCCGGCGAGATTGGTGACCCCACTGGCGCTGGTAACACGTGTGATGACCCCAATGACGACAATGGATGCATCAACACCCTAGGTCTTCGTGTTGATGACCTCACCGAGGACGAGATTACTGCTGCGGTCGCTGGTGCTGGCGGAAATGGTGCTAACACTGGCAACAACAACAATAACGCTAGCAACAACAACAATAACGCTGGCAACAACAACAATAACGCTGGCAACAACAACAACAACAACAACGCTGGCAAAAATAACAACAACAACGCTGACCAGAATGGTACTACTGGAAACGGAGCTGCCACCGGAAACGGTGCTACTGCTGGCAATGGAGCCGCAGACTTTGGCAACTGTGACCCTACCATTGTCTTCGGTCTGCCCTCTGACGGTCGCCAGGAGGAAGCTTTTGAGCCTGCTGACTTGAACACTTTCAACCACGGCTCGGCACAGAAGATTGGAATCATCTCCGACTTCATCTGCTCCCAGTTGACCAACAAGTGCGATGCGAACGCAGCTGCTGCCACTGCCTGCCAGGCTGCTGCATCTGCTGCCAACGGACTGACAGGCCAGGCGGCCGCAACTGCCTTCAACTCTGCACTTGGGCTATAGATGAATACTGTGTGAGGAGGCAGAAGATATATAGTAACGAATTCAAGATACCACAAGCGGCTACAGTGAATCCTTTACTGTACCAGACGTAGCAAACACGTAAATGAACTGAACACATTTTCCAGTAGTACCACACTTTTGATTAGTCCAGTGATTTAGTACCATGTGAAATGACTTGGTGTCTGCGTGACATGGCAAGTTATTGTTATCGAAGTTCAGACGCTGATTGGCATCCAATGGATCCGTGTCTAAGGTGAAATTAGGTTCTGTCTGTGGATGTGACAGAGCGCTTGGAATCATGCAACCCCCGCACCTTTACTATCGAAGCCATGGTGGAGTTGGGACAACACACGTGGTACTTCCAGAATAGGCGGTGATTCGGGCCTCGTGTTGCATTTAGTTCGGCTTTAGACGCTTGCGTAAGTTAGTACGGCTATGAAAAGAGAAAAATTGCAACCAATAAAGCATGAAGGGGAGAAGGCCTGAAAGAGCACATGTACAAATTAGGCGAGACACGTGCGCTTCGGGGTGTTGGGGTGTGATAGGATGCAGCGAGCCAGACCGCTTTTGCAGCCAAGCGCGGGATGCAAAGAAAAAAAAACGGTTGGGAACTCCAATCTGACCTGCAGGCGGCCAAAAAAGGGGTCTCGCTTGCCAACGTCAACATTGATGAAGCTGAAGGCGGATCGGGACTCAGCTATGAGGTCCGTCCAGCTCAGCTGAGCCCATCTTGATAGCGACGTGATGTTTGGAGCAAAACGCGCCCCCCAGAAAATCAAGTAGCACCCACACAAGACAAAAAGGACCAGCGTAGACGAGTCATGCAGCATTTACAGTGTTGATGTGTGCCGTCCGCAGCGCCCCACAGTGGAGCACAGTCTCCAGACGGGCAGCGAATTGGGGTACTCCAGGCCAGGTTGTGAATGCATCTGTGCGGTGCAGTGCTGGCATGTTGTTCGTTGTCTTCCACGACACGCCAGCTGGAGTGGAGCAGCAGTGCAGCGGAAATGCAGATGCAAAGGTAAAGGAACGCCGAGGAGAGGGAAGTTAGTGTTATGCAATCGAGAGGCTCGCAGCGTGTTGGCAGCGGGAGAGTAAAGGGAAAAGTCGTGACAGGTGTTGGTGCTTGCAGAAAAACACAGCCTGTATGCAGGGGCCGTCGAAAAAGAGGGCCAACAGTGCGGCAAGGGCGCACGGACCGCAACATGCCGTATCAGGCTTAGCCTTTGCATGGAGCGCGTTGGAGCGCGTCAGTTTCGCTATGCGCCTATCAACAGCCGTGGCAGAGGTCGCAGCAGTACGTGGCCGTAGAAAACGACAGCAAAACGTGCAGCGCAGCGTAGTATACGTCTTCAGCATCGGAGATGCTCACAGCCGTTGGAATCGTGTCTCGGTAGCGGCGTAGTAGGCCCTTCGATGGTCGCGTTCCGAGAGCTTCTATCGACGATCTTGGCCTGGGCCCGTGCGCCTGTCTTGCGCACTAGCGGGCGACAGCCGTCCACGGGTCACCCGACTTGAATTTGCGACCCCCAACCATCACCTTCACACTTCACGACCTCACGATAATTCCGAGCCGATCTCGACCAGCCGCACGCTCGTCGGCCCCGAGACCAGGCGCCTGCTTGACGACTGTTTCCTTGTCTCTTCTTCTACGCCCGTCTTTCGTTTTGCGCGCCTCCATGGACGCCCAGTAGAACGCCCACTTCGCTTCCGCTCACGGAACTGGCCCTCTCTCACCACGACCCGCGACCCGCCATTCACGACTCCTCCACGCATCACCAAAAACCACCCCTTTTCGCCAATCCACGCGTCTCCCATCTCCTGTTGAGGTCTCTGCGCTTCTTTTGCTTTTGTTGATCGCGCCCATCTCGATTTGCGCGCCATTAATCTCTCGCGACAGCCAGCTACGCGCCTTTGCACAAACTTCTTGTCGCGTATTCTTCTGCTCGGCAAGCTTCTCGTGACCGAAACAACTCCAGTGGCCAGCGCATCCATAATCGCGCGTCTTTGCGACAGTTGCACGCCTCCTTGTTGAAGTCGCTGCCGCCCTGATAGCACGTGTAACCGTCGTGCAGCCGCACTGTCGCGTTTGCAGAATCCCAAACACCTGTTCGAGCCGAGCCGAGCCAAACAACCAGCGAACTCATCTCCATCATCGTGGGAACCGTCTTGTCATTGCATGCATTGATCACTCGTCGCGCGTGCCCTGTCTCGACCATCTGGACCACCTCGTCACGGTCAAAGTCGACGTCTCGGACACACCTGGTTTCCCTCCTTAATTACTGTGATACGTTAGCAACATGGAGTCTGAACGCTCTGTCTCCACCACCTTACCAAGGAACTTCATGTTCCATTACCGCGACGGCCAAGCTCCACGAACCCCAGAGCCAGAGCCACAGCCGGAGCAACTGCAGCCGCCCCCACCTCCTCGCCAAGTCCTCAAGGTCCGTCGCCGTCGTGCCACGATGGTTCTGAACCATGATGACACGGACGCAATCATGGATCAACGACCGATCCCAACTATCGAAGCACCCGAAATTGTATCGGATGCTCCAAGTGAGCTGCCGCCTTACCCTCTGTCTCATGACGATGCCTTCCTGTCACCGGGCTTTAGCTACACTCGCATGATCTCTCCACCAAAGACGCCTGCTCATCAAGTACGAACCATCAGCCACTACGAAGGACCCCAAGATTGGTCTGACGTCCCACGTGTCAGCCAGAGCGAGACCTCCAGCAGACCCACATCATCCTCTGGCTTCTCGGACTCGTCTCTTTCATCTTGTGACAGCATTGGTTCTTTCATGTCTAGGGACGGCAGCTGCACAAGCCTAGAAGACGAATCATCCGACCCATTCTCCTTCTGCCCGCCACTACCTCAAATTCAGCGTCCCGTGTCCCCATTGATGGATCAACAGCAGACACACTCCGCCAAGAAGCTCAGGCTCCGTGCCAACTTTACGGAAGAGATGGACTACCACCTGTGGATGACCTACATGAATTATCTCCAAGACCCTACCGTGACGCCTTTCAAAGCTCTCCCAAGCACCACGCCACCGAACGGTGTGTGCCACCGTGTAGCAAGGATGGCCCGCAAGACCTGGAAGGGCCCAAGGCAGGCTCGCGCCGGCGGACATCGTGTACAAGCTCAACATGGCTCTGGCGCGGGTGCTTCGAATGCCAGCAGGTCGTTTATGAGATACCCCTCTGAGAAGCAATGTCGGAAGCGTCTGCGGGACTTGGCCAAACAGAAACCCACCTTGTCTGCACACTACCAGCGTCTTCTCCACCGATCACCCTCGCCGCTCCAGTCCTCTCCGCCACCAGAGGAGCCTCCGTCGCAGGCATCTTCGTCTTCCGTGCCACAGCAGCCTTTGTCTTCGCCCTTTTCACAGGGATCAACAACGTTCTCGACCCGTGACATGAACCTCTCGCTAGCCACCAGCACTGCTACGACGATGCAGCTGGGCGCCCCGTTGTCACAACTTACCAAGGATATTACACCACGACCAGCAGCGAGGACGTGGTCAAGCGCACGGTCTTCAGCTCACCAAAAGTCTCAATCGCTCCACATTGGGCTGGGTCTTGGGTTGGGCACTGCACTGGGCTCTCCCTTCAACGCAAAGGTTGAGGCCAACAAGCCCAGCATGGGCCAGACTGGTGCACGAACCTGGCACGCACCATCAACGTCTCAGCCACCCCGCCTCGGCTCTCCTTTCCAGCTGCACGCACCGCGACCAAAGTCCAAGGTGTTCAAGCGACGTGCCCTTCACAACAGCTTCGAGGGAAGAGTGAGGAACCGAGGCGAGAGCTTTGTAAATGAGATCTTCGGAGCCCCAGCTGAATCGAGCCACCGTGGTGTTCGAAACCGTGGCTTCAGCTTGGGTGACATGACGGAAGGTGCGCGCCGCCTACCTCTGGCCAACGACCCTTCAGGTTTCAACCCGTTTGCAGACTCGCGTTCTGCCTTGCCGAGCCCGTATTCCCCTGCCGTAGCAACTGACATACGGGGCCAGACAACCGCCCGCCTGGGCTCACCGTTTGTTAGCAGGTCGAGCAACATGTTTGTTCGTCCGAGCCTGGCACACAGCTTTGAACCTCCGGCTTCGTTTGAGCAACGTTTTGCCGCTGCTTCAAGCGATGCTGCATATCTACAGCGCTCCTAGGGTTGGAGGCGAGGATGATCCCTTTCAGTTAGTGACTGCGTTACAGCACAGCAACTGCATCATCGGCGTTACGACTGGCAGCCTCAAACACTGTCGGCTGCTTATACTTGCCATTTTGTTCAGGACTCTGAACCTGCTTCCCTTTTTCGAAAAGCATTTCCTATGTTCCGTTTATACCACCTCCTACGCTCCTCGCCGCCGACATTATACTGTTGGCGATGATGTCCCTGGTTGCACTTACCGGGCTTACGAACTTGACTATGATCATGCGGCTGAATGTATCTTTGATTCACTTCCGTAATGCGAGGGAGGGACGTTGAGAGGCCATGGTGGTTGTGTGGAGTGTCCACCTCCATGATGGGCCCGGATGATCCTAACCCTCTTTGGGCATTGAGGGAGGCTGGCGGCCTACCAACAGCCTTGCTCTGGCCTAACCCATCTCTTTTGTATACTCAGTCATCTCTTGTATCGACTGTAGCCTCCACTCTTTTTGGCCCACTACGTGTTGCGGCTGTTTATTTCCTTGTGTTTGTGTGGATTTGTTCTTTTTCTTTTTCTTTTCTTTCAATCTTGTCACGACGGTCATGATGAAGCTTATGATGAATCGACGGGATATGGGCGTGAAGAGGCATCGAGTCTTCACGGACCTCAACGAATGTCTCGAAGCGTAAAGGACCAATACCTAAACTCTTTTTCTTTGAGCGGGCTCTGCTTCGGTGCGGAGGAAGGGATCGGCTGAATGGGTGATGCGGGCTAGAACGAGGATGGAGATGGAGATGAGAAGACGTCTCTGGCCTGTACGCTCTGATAGATTAGCTGGTCTCGAACGATGCGTGTGTCTGAGGCAGACAAGCTTGTAATAATGATTAAATGAATGAATGGAATGCAATACAATGCAACAAAATGAAATGGAATGGACTGAACCGAGTGAATCGAGAGGAAAGAAAAAATGCGTGAGGGAGCGAGAGACAGCAGAAGTGGTGAGTGACCAATGCGTGTTCCACATGAGCCCCTCTCGATGCAGCAGTGAGCTCCGCAATGCCGTGCCGTCAGTAGTTCCGTAACGTGCGTTGCTGAGCCAGCGGGCGTCATCATTTGGCTGTGCCGGGGGGCCAAAGAAAAAAAAGCTCAGGCCCATTGATCCATGACCCAAGCCATGCAACTTGTTGCCTTAGCCACGACGCCGGCAAAGGATCCTCCTTCACACTAGGTTTGATCCTCTCTTCGTATCTCACCGGGGCAACCGTTATAGCCCAAGGCAACTCACGCTTCTTCTTGTCTGGAATGGGGAGGGGGCGTGGATAAACTATGCAGTCAGCCGGACGGACATGGCCACCATCCACCATATTGTATTATCGATGCAATATATTCCAGGCGGTCGAACCTGCACGGCTAAGAGGACCAGAAGAAAGAAAAAAACGTCATTCATGTGCGTGCAAAAAAAAACCGAGCGTGTGATAACAATCTGTATGTAAGACCAAAGAGCAAAAGAAAAAGGGCATGCAGCGGCAGCAGCAACCGCCGTGGCCCAAGGCGGAATGGATGCAAGACACGCAGGAAGAAGACCAATGGCAAAGCCGCCGATACACACAGCTGAAGCTTCGTATTGTTTGTGTGTGTGTCTGTTCGGCCGGGGCAAGTGATGCAGTGTGGCAGCACGGATCAAGGCGGGCTACTAGTAGGGCTATTACGGCCGAGCAAGGCCTAACGTATTTTTTCTCGTTGCTTGGGCGCGCATGCAGGCGTTGCGGGAAGCGGGCTCGCTCGTAGGAAGCTGGGCCGGCCGGGCTAATGGCAAAAGAGAGTCTGGTGTGATGGGTTGCTGCAATTGGTGGGTTTGTTCGAGATTGCCTGGAGTGGAGGAGAGAAGAAGAAAAATGACAATCATTTGATATTGATGATTTTATATAGTTGGAAGAAGAGAAATGTTGAAAGTGCCATTGGTACGGTTGCAATTGAGCTGCGGGGAGAGTGTTTCTTTCTTTAAATAAATTGTCTCTCGCTCAGCTCACACTCACCCAGACTCCCGTTTGGGTGTCGTGGTGGTGTCGTGTGTGGAATGTGGCTGAGAGTCATGTCCTTTGTCTGTGGAGCGAGCAACGCGCGACAAGTTCGCGTCATGTGGATACGCGAACGCGTGGGACGCGTCGCGATGGGGCAATAGTGTTTCCCGATGCGGTATAGCGGTGGGCTTGGGGCGGGACGATGGGGCAAGGCGGGCTTATGTAGTGTGCATTGGCGATTTGTTTGGGGCTTGCTGCGTACCCTTTGTTGCTCTTGGTGCAGCACAAATGAAGCGGGTGAGCGTGTGTGTCATGACTGCAGGGCCCTTGTGTTGGGTGCACGGCATTTGTTGTTGGATGCTCATGTTGGTTTCCGTGCATCCAGGGCATATCAATGTTGTCGTGTGTGTGCGGCTGGGCCATAAGTGTGCGTGGCTTGCGTATCAATCAGTCAATCAATACGTGGGAAACCATCACCCCAAACTAACCTGTTGATCCTATCCACCCCCTCCCAATGTTTCAAGGCCTAGTGCAACCCCTCCCTTCCGCTGTGTTGCTTTCCGGCTTATTTACTCGCGTCCTCACGACACCATCTCGCGCCTTGCTGACGTACACGCGGCGACCGTAGGATCCGTCCAAAGTTTCAGCTTGAGGCGTCTTGGGCCACCCCCTTGTGCTTTGTGTGCATGTGGAGACGAATGGGGAAGGTTGGCCGCCAGTCGGTTTGTCGTCATTGTTATTTTCAATATCATCCGGCGATCATGGCACAACCTAAGCGACGCATCTAGAGGTTGCAGTATTGGAGGCTTGACTAGACTTTTGCATATGCTTTGAATGCCGGTTCATAACCGTCGTCAAGGGATGAGCGTGTTTTGTTGACTGTTTCCATTCGATCCGATTGCCCAGGTCCCTGTTCCAGGATGACCCTGACTCTATGCCTCGTAGCGAACCTCGGGTTGCAGACTAATTGCTTGCATTGTTTGTTTTTCTCGTCGCTTCCTTCCACCTCTTTTTAGTTTCAGTCTACCCGGCATCAGTCAAATCATTGAAACCGGGGAACTACACCCTTACGTCCTTACCGCCTAGCACACACACACACACACACAAACATCATTTCGATTCAGCTAACCACTCACCTTGTCCAGTCTCCCGTGCCTGGAACTATATCCTCCTCTGCCGCCATGTCCGAGGCTAAAGTCAGACGCCCATTCTTCAACAGACAATTGCTGCGCGTGACTTGAGTTGGAGCAGCCAGCTCTGACGCCAATCCTATCAAAAGCGGTACGCGATGCGAACGGTGGTAGAAAATCAGAACGCCATATGCTATTAGATCAGCAGTGCAGGGTGCTATGATGCTCCCCTGGTCAAGACTATTCACTATACTTCAACCCTACCTAGATGGCCACACATCCAAAGGAACAACCTCAGTCAGCCGCCATGTTTAATCACAATGGCTCACGGGGCTGCCTATCAAAATACGTACGCCCAACAGGCACACAAATTGTTGTTTACTTTGTCGCTCTATTCCATCTAACTACCATGGTGGCTAAAAGCAATACTACGTATGGACCAGACTAGTTCAAGGGTAAACTTCCAAACTCCTCGTCACGCACCTGACTCCGGGGTATAAAAACCAATTACACAACGACACACCACACGCAGCTACTCGTCCGTCTACCTTTGATAGACAGAAACAACCCAGTTTCTCTATTCCTATTGCCGCAGACACCACCATGTCCTTCTACGATGAAAGTTCGCTGCCGTTCCTCAACTGCATCTTGTGCATATCGCCGTGCGGTGGCATCTGGGCCAACCAAGTGGGCGGTGCCATACCTGTCTGGTCGTGGATCGTGCTGAGGAGCGGCGGCAGACTCTGGAAGAGATTGCGGATGGGAGCTGAAGGGTCAGCCATACCTTCGCCCCCTTGGTTACCCGTGTTCCAGACGTTGATCTTGGGCTGAAGGCCCTTGATGGCATGGCCGTTGGCTTCGGCCAGCTTCTCATAGGTGCCGCTGGTCACCATGAGGTACTGCATTAGACCTTGAGGTCCACCGAGGACGTTGGCCATGTCACCGTAAGCCTTTGCCATTGCGGATAAACCTTCGGCCTTGCGCTGCTGGGTGATGAGTTCAGCTTCGGCCTCGCGTTCCCGTGCAAAATACTTGGCTTCAGCTGCGCGCTTGGACACGATGAAGTTGGCTTCTGCTTCGCGCTCCTTGGCTTGGAAGTTGGACTCGGCATCACGCAGGCGGCGGAAGGCAGCAGCCTCAGCCTCGGCCTGCTCACTATACTTCTGACCCTCTGCGGCCTTCTCTTGGGCATACAGCTGTGCATCGGCCTTTTGCTGCGAAGATTCCTTCTCAATCTTTGCCTGTACGACCTTGGTTGCTCGTAGACGCTCCAGCTCCATCAAAGCCCTCTTCTTTTCAACTTCCATCTGCAGCTCGGCATCGCGGCGTTCAGCTTCGCGCTTGGCATTGATCCGGGCTACATTGAGGTCTCGACTAATCTCAATCTCCTTGTCAGTGAACTTTGCATCTGCCGTGGCCTTTTCTGCCTTGCGCTCGGTTTCGAGGACGGCGGTTTGGGCGTGGATCTTGGCGACTTCTTGCTTGGTCCTTCCTTGCTTCTCTGCCTCGCCGACCTCACCTTGCATACGAGCATGAGCGACATCGACCTTGGCCTGGTTGAGAGCGCCTTCGTGTGCCTTGCGTGAAAGGAAAGCAAAGTACTCTGAGCCGGGAGTGTCTTGCAGCTCCTTGACGTTGGCATTGTAGATGCAGAGACCAAACTGATCCAGCTCCGACTGCACCTGAGCAATGACCTTTTCCTTGAAGATTCTGCGCTCACGAAAGAGCTCCTCCATGGTCATGGTCGAGACAATCGATCGGGTTTCACCCTCGATGATGCCCTTGACAATGTCCTGGACATGGCTGCGTCCCTCGGCCACCGCAACGACTCCCTTTGATGCAGTCTGGGTTGGTCGGCCGTCGCTCTCCCCTGTGAGCAGAACAGCATACTTTTCCAATGCTTCTGGGTTATCTGCGGGGCCAATGGTGAAGACGGCTGGGAGAGAGAACTTGAGCTTCTCAATCGTCATGGCCTGGAGAGACATGGAAAAGTCGAAAGGCGTAATGGAAATTTTGGAAACTTTTTGTAATGGATATACAAAGGCCTTCTTCTTGATGAGCACCTTTTGGATGCCTACACCCGTGATGACGAGGTAGGCGTTGGGCTCCGCTACATGGTACCACATGTTGTCGGTTGTTGTTTGTGGTGCCTATGAAGGATTGATCAAGTGCTGAAGGTATGTATGTATGGTTGGTGTCGACAGATGTTCGATCGATGAAATGTTCGTGTGTTGCTCAAGTAGAATTAGGGTATAAGATCGCAGCTTTATAGATGTTCGTCTTTGTGATGAGTATGAACTAAATGACTTGTGCTCGTGTAAATGCCAATATATGTATTAGGAAACAGTTCTGAAAGTACCAAGGATGGTATTTGCACTAAAATTGAGGCAGTGGGAGGAAAATATACTTTGGCGAACGGGGCGCAGTAGCTGAACCTTTATACACACTCGCAATTGTCACAACATCATGCATTGGATTTTATTTCCGTGAAGACGGCAAGCACATGTATGCAACCGGTGAGGTTCTTCGCCGAACGTGGAGAGCGATGTCTTCAAGTCGTGCGCTAGTCTCAAAAGGGAACAATAGATCCCGGAAGTTCGGATCTTGAAGTCTGCCTTACATCCACAATTGGGCAAGCGGCATCTAGGTTCCGAATGCACCTTGTTCTAGAAAGTTTTGCCCTTTACTCCGGTCACTTAATGCGTCCAAGGCTGTCTCCGTCTGCAAAGCTTATATGCGGGCGCTGCTCGGTCTTTTAAAGTATTGGAATACGAAATGCGACGGCTGCAGCTTTAGGCTAGCATTTAGGCCGAATAGGTAGACACGCAGCATAGCCCTTTATGTTGCAATGGCAGACGTGTCATACCACCCTTCGCACCTTGCCGTACTCTAGGCATCACATTCACTTCGCCAAGACGTTTGCCCCGGCTGTGTTGGATCCTCACAATCGAATGGTCGTATGATTCGCTTAATAACGCCCATCCAGGCATCCAACGACGATCACGAGACCACGACTGTGGCGGTACTCGATGTTAGTTAGAGGGCCTCAAGGGCGCAAGGCTGAATTGGGGCAAACTCGCAAACTACCGTGCTCTGTTTGGGCAGCAATCTTGCCGTGATGCCGACACGAAATTGTTGATGAGTCTTCCAGCTCCTACCATTGGACCAGCAACCTTTGGTCCAGTTACAAGGCAAAGTAGACTGCGCAAAGAAGCCAGACTTGCAATCACTGCTCACCTTGGTCGCCCATCATCAGATTCCCAACCTTTCATCCCATACCTCTTGATATTGTAGCCTACCGAAAATGTCACTGAACAAAGACGAAGACTGTCCACCACCTTACTCAGCATACACTTCCTCACCACCACCCAATCCATCTTCTTCACACAACCACACCATCCTCGGCCAACTAAGCACCACACGCACCCGCCACATCCACTCAGTAATCTCTCACCATATCCTCCCCATCGTCCACCAGCGCACCGCCTATGGCATCTCCCAAACAACCATCGCCCTACTCCCCTCCGACATCCCGCTTCCAGCCCTAGACGAAAAGTCAGACTCAAGTTTCGACGCCATCAAAGACAACAACGATGACGATAACAAGCCCATCCAAGTCATCGGTTTCGCCTCTGACACGGAGCCAAGCGTCGTGCGCCTCACCGGCCAGATGAACCGAACCGAGTTCTGGAAATCCCAAGCAGTCATTCACGAGCTCGAGGCCATGCTGGGAGAGAGTTTAAATCCGACTTGTACGGAGACGATGGGTGCAGGCAGCGATGATGCAAGAGAAAGAGGGCATGCAAGTACTAGTACTATTGGAAATATGGGTTCAGAAAGCTCGGCGCGTCAATCACGGAGGAAGCTGCTGGCGCGCGTGATGCCCTCGCTGGGCCCGGAGCAGACGTCGCCTGGCAATAATCCAGAGGTAGGCGTCAAGCAAGTGCGTACTGCAGGAACAGTCGCCATCAAGGCACGCCTCGAGGAGATTTGCCTAAGGACTCTTAGTGATTTCGGCCTCTACGACACCATGTCGAAACAATGTGTAATCGTCCAAGTGGACGCGCAATGTTGAGTTTGCGAAAGAAATCAAGTCAAGTTCAACGTGACGATGTCTGCCTCGGCTCCACCTTGACTACCACTACGTGCCCAAAAAGATAGAGTATACTGCATTGGCAGTATCTGGAGCTGACTAGTGTATACGTATGACATTCAATCGATGCCGAGACGCAGGAAGTTTAAAGGTAGCTGCAACAACGAATTCCAATTAGAATAATCTATAAAAAGATAGTGCAATCTATAGTAATCTCGCAGCGCCTTATCTTGAGCATATCTCTAAGCTGTCAGAAACTCAGCTCCATGCCACTGGGCCACAACAACCACAGAGGTACGAGTAATCAGCGTTCTGCTGATGCTCTGCATGGAACAGTATATATACTCTCTCGTTAGACTCGACCAGGTTCTAACACGAACTATAAAAAGAAACTCTTCTAGAAAGGCTTGAACGTTTCAAGGTTGCTAGTTTTAACTATGAATTTTAACTATAATGACTGATAAAAAATGTATGACCCAGGACAACGTCGCGGCGCCCTGTCCTGAGTACACCGCGAACGGCAAAAAGAAACTCCCCCGGAAAGGCTCGAACTTTCAACCTCCTGATGAGCTACACCGCTGGAACAGCTGTAACAGTCAGACGCGCTAGCCAATTGCGCCACGGAGGAAGTTAATGTTGTGAAAGCGCTGAATGCGCTTCGGTTTTGAGTTCCGATGGAAGAGAAGGGATATGGAGAAAATATATTGATGAAAAATATTTTTCGTCGTATCGCACTTGGGATGACTAGTGTGGGAACCAGGATGCGTGCACTTTAGCGAACAACCGAAAGAGGTCCGCCCCATCCAACTAGGCAGGCTGTTTCAGAACGTCGACCGAGACGCTCGTAGCGGTGCGATTTTGAAGCCGGTAGCGCTCAATGTTGCATTTACGTGCTTATTCTACGTCGTTCTTCAATACCACAATGCCGTACGGATCCCTATCGGCCTCGCTGACCTCAACCACAAAGTCCTCATCTGCCAGTGCCTCCACGAATTGTGGATCGTCCTTGTACTCTTCTCTGACCTTGGCCCACTCCTCCTCTACAACGTCTTCCAGTTGCGTGCACATGACCTCGGAAAGGAACCCACGCTCCGAGTTGCTATGGAACAGGCTGATGACGACGCGGCCCTGTTCAATTGCTGCAAGCGCCGAGTGATGGTCCATCTCGCCCGTGAAGAACAGATCAACGTCCAGGCCACTGAGCAAGCTGGAGCCCGAGCCTGCGCAGATGCCCACACTTCTTATCTCGATATCAGGGATGGTTTTGCCTTGGGGTATGGCGATTGGAAATCCTTTGGGGTTGTTGAGTCCCTTCCCTATGCGGTCAAGAAGGACAGGCAGCGGTTGCGGCTGCTCGAATCTGACGATGCGGCCCATACCAGCGTTGGGATGCGAAGCGAGTTCAGGCACCTGTGGCTTGATGACTTCTCGTGTATGTGGAACCGTGGTCGGAACCGTGGCAGAGGCCGGCAGACCAAAATTGAGAGTGCGCTGACTTGGGTGGTGGTTCAATGTAAAGGTTGGCCGTTTCTTCTCGATGAAAGGATCCTCATCGTTTGCTTCCGCTGCAGGGTCTGATGGCTCTGACTGGCCATCTGTGCCTGATGATGCGTTGATCTTCTGTGTGCCAGTAACAATATCTGCCAGCCAGTCTCCGAGCCCTCCTGGTGCTGCATCCAGTGCCGTGTGTGGGCAATATACACTAATGCCATGACTAGCCAGTCGTAATAGCGATTGTTGTTGAGTGTCAGCAAGGGTTAGGGACTTCAAGCCTCTGAATATGATCGGATGATATGCGACGATGATCGAGCAATTGAGTGCAATGGCCTCGTCGGCAACAGCTTTAGTGAGGTCAATGGTGAGGAGGACCGTGTTTGACTGGCGGCGAGATGCAACGAACGGTGCTTCGAGTAGCAGTCCGGTGTTATCCCAAGAATTGTCTGCAAGCTCTCGCGGATACCTTATGATAATCAGCACCTAGCTAAAGCAACGCCGCATGTGGTTGGTTTCTGCTTTCGATATGGAAAGCAACAATATTCAGCATGTTAAAGAGTAGACCTACAGCTTCCGCATCGCCGCTACAACCGCCTTGGAGAACGGCGCACAAGTAGTAGTTGCGCCCATTGCGAATCTTCGTGCCGTAGCGATGAACATACGGCCCAATGTGAACAATTGCGGCTCTAAGCTGCGCGCTCTGCAATCACAGTGTAACGCGCCAACCATCCCTGCACTCACAACCGACGTGCGTCATCGGCCCCCTCCCCGCTTGTCATCAAACCTTTTCCTAATCTGGATGCCAAATCTTATCAGATCCGAAGATAGGAACACTGGATGAATATCACATCGTTACCACATGGATCCACGACACAAACTTTACAAAACACTCGACACCCTTGCAATCAATCCCGAAGATACTGAAGCAATGAGCGCAAGGACGGATGCAGAGGCGACCAACACGCAGGTCACTTCTGGCGTGACCATGGAAGGGATCAAAAAGAAACTGGAAGCCGGACTGGATGCCACCCATGTTGAGATTGAGGATTTGAGTGGTACGTCATAATACAGTCTTTGGTTAGAAGATGACACAGGAAGAGAAGAACGCTGTGCGCACATGGCCTGGTGTTGCCGAATTTCTTTTCCAACATGCGTCTGAGTCACAGGACCGTACTGATACCGTAGATAGGCGGATGCGGGCAGATGTACGAGGCTATCATTGTATCACCACACTTTGCCAAGAAGACGACTCTGGCAAGGCACCGACTAGTCAACAGCACGCTGAAAGAGGAGATTGCAGCAATACATGCATGGACACCAAAGTGTCATACGCCAGAAGAATGGGAAAAGAAGAAGCCACAGTAAATACGACACAGCCAGCATGGCATCTTTCACTATATGACCATAATGAGGACGGATTCCCGACGGCATGTATGGCAGGCGTTGGATTCAAGGAGGCTATATGTATTCTATGTATGGGCCGCCTAGCTGAGCAGCACTCGTATCTCACCACTGGTACGAGGAAACAAATCTCTCAAACTAGGTTCCTGCTTCTCGTTCTCATCTTCCTCATCGTACATCAACTCATCTGCCGCTATTATCTTGTCTTCTACAAGCTCGAAATCTTGACAAAACTTGCTGGCAGCTTCTTCAGTAATATCCTGTATCATCTTCCTGTTACGCAGCCGCTTGATATTCTCTGATGCATCGATAAGCGCAGATGGTAGGAACTCGTCCAGCTGCTGGCTAGCAGAGACTAGCGCATCTGGTTTGAATGCTTCTAATTTGGGCACCGTCTTCAGGCTCTCTGCCGAGTCGTCGATTGTCGCGAGCGCGTCAAGAAGAGTAACGAGGCCAGACTCGTTGATCAGATACTGATGTTGGTAGTCCGTCAGTTTAGCGACGTGCTCCTCAATCGTGTCGTCCATGTCACTCACTCGCTCACTGGCGAAACTATATTGTGACAAGACTTCCTTGGCTGCGAACAGACAGTTGATAGCAAAGATGGCCTTTTCGGGGTCCTTCATGTCTCTTTGCAAGTTCTCGCAGCCGCTTAGGAAAGGATCCAGAGCTTCTGAGAGTACGGCCTGGAAACCCTCACCGCCATCGTCTGTTGCAGCGACCGAGGTATCATAGCTTTTCGCAAGTACCTTGAGTATTTGCAGTGCATCTTCTAAGAATTCAGGAGGGGACAGATCAGCCGGTGCCACAGCAAGATCGCTCTGCACATTGGCGACGTAGTCTCTCATGTTGGCGCGGAACTGCCGCATGGCAGAAGCTTCTAACACATCAAAGACATCCAAGACATCTGAATCTGTTCCCAACAGTTTGGCGAAAGTTCCTTTGTAGAAGCCAATCAGATTCGCGATTTTGTACGCAAGCGTTGCGTCGTCATGGCTTTGAACGACCTGCTCGGTTCGCTGCCGCAATAAAAGAGCTACACCTGCAAGATCACGACTGACTAGTTGGTTGAGAGCCTTTCGTCCGTCAAAGACTTCTGCGTCTTGGTCCACTCTCAGCCACGGCTCGCTTTCCAAGCCAGCCTGGATAGAACGTTTGATTTCTTCACCATCAGAAATAAAGAGGTTCTCGAGAGCCTCTCTTTCAGAGACTGTTGTAGAGTGAGCCCAAGCGAGCATATCACCCACGTAACGAAGAGGATCGTGCGCGTGAAACTCGATAGGCTTGGTGGCTATATGGGTTTCTGACGAAGACCCCGTCAACGCCGCATGGAATGCATCGGACAGGATCGATTCGCGAGCTTCAGCAAAGGAGTCGAGACAGCTTTGGAACAGTGTGGGTCGTTCAGCCAATACACGCAAAGACCGTCGGACAGATGCACTAATCTGCGGGTTCTCAAGATCCAGCGTTTTGAACTCGCGCTGGATCCATCGGTAGAGTTTTTGGAAAGCAGAGTTCAGTTGCTTAGAGCTTCTCTCTAGTACCTCCAGGCCCAGTCGTTGATCCTCAGTCCCCAGTAGTACTTGGCAGTCGTGATGGATCTTCTTTACACGAGTCAAAATTTGGAAGAATTCCTCGTTGACAGGCTCGGCGGTAGAAGTTAGCACAGTGGCATCTTCTTCCGTGATTAGGAAATGAGAAGTGAATGCGTTAAGAACTTGCTGCTTGGATTCGACCTGCTTCTTCTGGTTGATAAGACTGGTGGCCTCTTCCAAGACAGGGCCTGTTTCTTTGTTTGCAGCTGCAATGTGACCGCGCATGTCAGCACAATAGTTGTTCAGACTGCTGATGGCTGTTCCAATGCGCTTCAATTGCTAGGTGCCTTCAGCAGACGAAATTACAAGTTTGTGTTGTGACGTACCTCCGCAACCTTGCCAAAGTCGCCGATAATCTCGCCATTACACTGTATGACCTCTTTTTGTACGTCAAGACGAAGCTGACGACGTGTTTCTGCCGAATTTTGCACTCCGCGTGCATCGAGAGTTTCCAAGGCATCTCGAATCTCTAGATCGGCATATGGAGTAGAGAGCACACTCGTGATTCGGCTGGAGAGAGCGTTTGTGCCTCGTGAACCAGAGGCCACGGGCGGCGAGGAGGAGGAAGAGCCATTCTGAGATGCTGGAGCTGCTCGGTCATGGAAATAGCTCGTCGACATGACTGGGTGGGTGTCGTGACCTTGGCCCTAGAAAGGTGTCATATCAGGCAAGCAGGCGGCAGGTGCAGCCGAGCTTATCGATAGCTGTCGCGTCACCTGCATGAATCCCATGTCAACGAGGCACTCGATGATAGCCGCTTCCATCGCCGCCTATTTGTATCCTGCTGATACATCCACTGCCACGCTTGTGCCAGTGCCCATGGAGACTCGCCTCAACCACTGGGGATCACGCCTTTGGTCCTCTGACACTGCTCGCCCATAATCCGCTCTTAACCCGCACCGTATCCAGCGTAGCACGGCCACGCGCCCCGCCCGTTGCCTGAGCGCAACACCGTCCCTAGGTCATGATGGCGTCCAACCTGCTATCTAGACTCCTACCTTCTGCGTCCGACGAATCCTACGAACACGAACCGCTCAACGCCTTACACCGTCGCGACTCTGTCTCAACCGAGGAGCGACACGAGATGGACATAGATGAAGAGAACTTTGGCGCTCGCTTTGAGGAGCAGGACCTGGCACACTTGCTGGAGGAAGCGTCATCCAGTCAGATGACAACCGAGAGTCGCGCCGTATCTCCAGACGCCAAACGCAACGCACCTCCAGGTATCAATACAGCGAGTCGCATGCCAGCATGGAGACAGCCCGCACCAGCCCGCACTGTACCTTTGGATGATGACGACGACGTCCCCCAATCCTTGCTTCTCGAAGGAGGACATGGGCCAGGGCCGAGTTCGAGCAAACATGCTGGAGGCCTCCCCATGCCGGTGCCAGGCCCGTCGACACGACAGACACGAGCTCAGTGGGACGCTACACGTACACAGCAGCGGCTCCACGATGACGACAGGAGAGGCACAACTTCACAGCCTTGGGGACACACTAGCAGACCGGGACATTTTGCCGCAGACCCAAGGGAGAAAGCTATGTGGTTGTGGGTGAACCAGACGGATCTAGACAACTACATGACTGAAGTTTACGAATACTATGTTGGCTGCGGTATATACTCGATTCTTCTCAGAAGGGTCTTGACACTTCTGCAGACAGCTTTTGTAGTGGGCTTTATGACATTTCTAGGATGGTGCATAGACTACTCCAAATTGCATGAAAGCAACAAGATGAGCCAGGTCTTGGTACCCAAGTGTGCCGCAAGGTTCGTGTTACTCTGTTCATACCACTAAGCTCTAGCTAAAGACAAGCAGGATACATGGCTTTTGGATATTGGCACTCTGGGTCTTCGTAATATATTGGCTCTACTCATTTTACAACATGGTTACGGATATACCCCGGCTCCGAGCCATGCACGACTTCTACCACTATTTACTTGATATTCCCGACTGCGACATCCAGACGATACAATGGCAACAAGTTGTAGTGCGCATCATGGCATTGCGAGATTTGAATCTGGCTACTGCCTCGAACCTGTCACCAGAAACGCGCAAATTGCTCGACTCAAAAAGTAGGCAACGGTTGGATGCTATTGATATCGCAGGCCGCTTAATGCGGCGCGACAACTACCTCATTGCCTTATTCAACAAGGAAATACTGGATGTAACGGTCCCTCTACCCTTCCTAGGCAACCGGTACATTTTCTCAGAAACTACCAAATGGCATGTCAATCTTGCCATCATGGACTTTGTATTCAGTGGACCAAACGGCCAATTCAACCCAGATTTCCTCAAGGAACGTAATCGTCGAGAGCTTGTGAAGCGATTGAAGACACGATTCTTCTGGACTGGCATCATCAGTATTATCTGTGCGCCTTTTGCCGTGGTTTTTGTGCTGGCCTCGTACCTGTTCAAATACTTCACAGAATATCACAAAGACCCAGGCCAACTCAGCAATCGTGACTTTACGACTTTTGCCCAGTGGAAATTCCGTGAGTTCAACGAGCTTCCTCACTATTTTGCCCGTCGCCGAAACATGGCCTATCCATATGCGAATCTCTACCTAGCTCAGTTTCCAAAAGACAAGACTGAGCAAGTATCGTCGTTTGTCGCATTTATTGCAGGCGCTTTTGCCTTCGTTCTCGTATTGTTCACCCTCCTCGAATCCGAGTTGTTCCTCAATTTCGAGATCACGCCTGGCAACACAGCTATCTTCTGGATCGGTATCTTTACTACAGTATACCGCGTCGCACGGGGAAGTAGCCCTCAAGAAGATCAAGTCACAGATCCGTCCTACTATCTCGGTCATGTCATCTACCATACTCGCTACGAACCCGAATCATGGCGCGATCGACTACACACGGACGAAGTCCGCGCTGAATTCACCAAACTATACCAACCCAAAATCCTCATCTTTGCTGAAGAGATCTTGAGTATGGTCATCACACCTTTTCTGCTCATCTTCAGGCTACCAAAATGTAGCGAGCGTATTGTAGACTTCTTCCGGGAGTTTTCTATTGTTGTTGATGGTCTTGGTGTAACGTGCTCCTACTCCATGTTCCCATCCACAAAGACCACCCGCAATGCCAACAACATCCCAGCAAATGGTACTGGCGCTCGTAGGGAAGACCCTGATCTCCGTGAAGACTATTTCATGGCCAAAGACAACAAGATGATGGCCTCGTATTACGGCTTCCTGGACACATACCAGAATTCAGGCCGCGGTTACAACAGCCGTTTACAAGGACGCAGTAATTTCCATCCTCCCCCACAGTTCCCCAATACCTTTGGAACAATGTCTCAGACAGCACAGCCATTGGAGATGGGTGCAAGGGCGCCAAGTAGAGGACCACCTGGTCGGCCGAACCTCCAACAGAGGACATCAAGACACAGGTCTGCCGCAAGAGACGAGCCTATGAATTCTATACTTCTTGATCCTCACCACCAGCCTTCTTCAGCATCAATGCTACGTGGTTCACCTCGTCAAGTAGCAGCTAGCAGATACCGTACGCCTCTTCAAGCAGTGTCAGATGCACCTGGTCCGTCTCATACTCGTATTGAAGAAGAAAGTATGCTCGGTGACTCGTGGCGAACAAGTCGTTTGGCTCAAGGCGATGACGATGAAGAGGAAACAACAGCACCAGATAACAATCGTGGTGGAGTTTTACAGCTCTTACAACAGTTTTCTAAAGCGCAAGCCGAAGGCCGGGGTGCTGCTGGTGTTGGCGTTTGATTTATTTGTCTATTCATTTCCGGTTCGGGACAGCATTTGCATCATTGATAGTATGCGACGTTTTGGGCTAACTCATATTTCTCTCATTTTGATGTACAATGCAATTAGCATAGCGAAATCATTCAAACAAACAAACAAACAAATAAACAGCAAGGTATTGTCGGTCAGATGCTTTCATTAGTGTCATAAAGGACTTGGACCCATCTAGCACGTAGCGGCCCTGATCTTGTCGTACCATGCGGTCACATTAGATGCCCAGAGCATAAACTTGACTATTTTTTATGGCATCATCACGTACTACCACTGCCTATGGTCGAAAACGGGTGTTGTTGTATCATTTGTCATTGTCGGGCTGTTTCTGGTTGTTCTCTACAGTTACATGCCGCAGAGGGTCTCCCTCCAGCCTTCATCCATAACTGATGAAGAAAACAAATCACGCCGTAACCGAATTCCCATTGGACCCATGATCATCATGCACAGCAACCCATCTCTCTCTCAACTCAAAATCTAAGCAGAAGCCTCGAAAGCGGTAGGGAAGCGGCGGATGTTCTCAGCGAGGTTACCCTTGTTGCGGAGGAACTGAACGTAGGCACCGTCGATCTTGACCTTGCCCTCCTGGCGCTGCTGGATGTACTCCTCGCGCTTAAGAGGGGTGAAACCCCAGTTCTTAGAGACGATGATCTTCTGGCGACCAGGGAACTATAAAGCAGTTAGTTTTGAAGTGCTGGTTAAAAGACTAAGAAATGCACATACCTTGTACTGGCAACGCCTCAGAGCCTCAAGAGCAATGGCGCGGTTAGAGTCCCTAGTCCGGACGGACATAAGGATCTGACCAATGTTGACACGAGCGACAAGACCGTTGGGCTTGCCGAAAGCACCACGCATACCGGTTTGCAATCTATCGGCACCAGCGCACGACAACATCTTGTTGATACGGACGACGTGGTAGGGGTGGACACGGACACGGAGATGGAAAGATTCCTTTCCTCCGCTCTTGACCATGTACTTGTTGGCGCAAATACGGGCGGCTTCGAGGGCCTCAGAGGACAGCTGCTCGTACTCGTTGGAGACCAAGTGGATGCAGAGAGGGAAGTCGTCTACGTTGGCCTTCTTGCGACCGAGGTCGAAGATGCGGATCTTGGCATCGGGTACACCACGGTTGAACCTGCTCTTGGGGTACTGTAACCCAGTCAGCCTATTGTCCTCCTCTCGCTGTATCTCCAGTCTGACGTACGGGCTTGTTCTTGCAGTAGCGGTAGCAACGGGCGGGACGGCGGGCCATTGTGACGGTTCTTCCTGCTTTGAAATCAATGAGCGGATGTCCGGAAAGCGTAGAAAACGAGTGCGAGTGCGCAAACTGATGAAGATGTCAGTTACACGTCTGCCAGGGGAGCTGAATGCGACGACCGTACCTTACCCTTTATTTGAGTGTTAGTGGGGAGGTGTCGGAGGGCAAAGTCGAAGGAAGTCGTCAGTCGTGATTGCTAAGCACAATATTGCGCACCACACGCCAAGACCCAATTAAGCGAGCGCCTTGATTTCCAAGCAGGCACCGCCACCCAAGCGCAATTCTGGGGATCTGTGGCAAAAAGAACCCGAAGATTACGCTGTTTGTGGCTCCACGAAGCAAATAGCTTGCATACTGCATAAATCTGCTGCTATCAAAAGAGAAATCCTCGTCCCTCAAATTTTAGTCGAGGCATGACATGTTGTTTGGAATTCTTATCCTTGGACATATACAACAGTGATGAAACATACGCTCATGTATATCACATATCACAGACGACCGATTAGGTGTGCGCTATCCGGGGCTGCAGCTCGTGCACAGCTGGGCTAGTCATAATGAGTCACTTCACATAAAACATAGTCGGACATGTATGGTTCATGAACCTTGGTCATTCATTGGATATCATCAGGGACCGAGCATACGCCATACCCTAGGTATCATGTCTAACAGATTTTTTCCCCACGTGCTACACCGCTCTAATTCTCGGTGTTGGTGCTCAGGATGTCAGAGTCACCTACATAGAGTTAGCGGACCGTACATGTGTTGAGAAGCCAAGGCAATACGTACCAGCGTCGATGATGGACATGACGGAGCAGCGGAAGAGCTTACCGCAAGCAGTTCCAAGCTCAATCTTCAACTGAGTTAGCTGACAGCTCTCCATGGCCATGTTCGGACCAATTCTCAGAGCCAGCCCTCGGAGATAACCCAGTACAATCGAATCATGTTCTTGCCCAATTCTGCCCTAGAATCATAGGTCGAGAACTTCGGAACTCAAAGACAGTGACTTTCGTTGTACGGATATCTCGTCGTTAGGCAATGAGAGCGGGTGGAGTGTATACGTACGTTGTTTCCGGAGAAGTGGTGGACAGAGGTCTTGGAAAGCATGGCGTAGTCTAGTGGAATGTTAGCAATGGTTTTGAAGCAGCGAAAGCAACTTCACTTACACTCAAGCTCAGACTTCCTCAGAGGAGGAGTGTTGCCGGCAATGATGACGAGCTTGGCCTTGCCAGTGCGGAGGCTCTTGAGGGTGGACTTGTAGCCGAGGGTGACCTTACCGGACTTCATCACAAGCGCCAGGCGCGAGTTGATGGAGTCGGCGGTTCTCTTGTTCTTCTTGGGGGCCATCGTTGCACGTAGGAAGTTGTTTGGGAAATTCCTAAGGGTGTTGTTGTGCTCCGGTCGTGAGTTGTGGAAGTTTAGCAGGTAGCGCACTCACAAAATTCTGTGCGCGAGCCGACGCCAAGATTTGCACTAGACTAAAATGATGACTAAACCACCACTTCCAGTCAAGCTCCAGTCCAACTCAATGACCTGAATCCAAGGTGGTTACATGGCAAATGGTATCATTCTGATGTTGGCTCTAAAATCAGAAATTTCAAGAGCGGTGTGACATGGTGATATACCTGCATAGCTTACCATAGCACTTGGGACTGATTGCACAGAATTATCCTCCTGGAAACAAAACGTTTGGGCATGGCTACTGAGACAAAATGCTATTGCTTACACAACACTTCCCAACGTGGTATCACTGCACTATAATCCATCGTTATGTAACAACGGCCGTGAACTCCTCCCCATATGAAAGCTACCAGGCTCCACCAAAATGCATCAAGAATCTTATCTATGCTGCTGCTCTTTGCGTCTGTCTCCCTCCTCGAGCTGGGGCTTGAACTGCACCAGGTCGATTGAGAGTGTATTTTGCAAAGGCTCGAGCTAACGCCTTCTTTGCGCTGACCTTTTGTGAGCCAACAAAGGAGTCGACTGCAACAGCAATTGCACGATCGATATCTACTGATGCACAGTAGTCGGACAAGCGCATCTTGCAAAACGCTTCTGCGATACGCAATATAGCCTCAAGATGACGTACCTGATGCCATGAGCAAGTGATACAATTTTTTGTAGGGGGGATTTCAACTTACTGTGATGGGGTAGGCACCAGTTGCCATGGACTCTCGACGCATGTCTGCAAAAAGACGCGCAATCTTATCTTGCTCAATCTGGTAGAGTTTGGGCCTGCACTTTTCTCGGGCATAGAGAATGTACTTCCTCAGGAGTTCTTGGGGAATCTCGCCCTCCTTGACTGGAGCGTCTCCATCTACTTCCATTTGGTCTTCGCCGTTTTGTGATGCTTTGGTCTTGTCGGAATAACCATAGGCAGAGTTGACAAGCGGATGCGCTCGGCCATGGGAGTTCACAACGAACTTGGCCAGACGTTCATCCTCTGCCGGATCGACAGTGTCGCGCACAACGCACAAAATGTCAAATCGAGACAGGATAGGTTCCGTTAGCTCGACGTTTTGTGAAAAAGGAATTGTGGAGTTGTATCGTCCACCGATTGGATTGGCTGCAGCTACGATCGAACAACGGGCTTGGAGTGTTGTGACGATACCGGCTTTCGAGATGGAAATGGTCTGTTGCTCCATAGCTTCGTGAATAGACGTACGATCTTGGTCGTTCATCTTGTCAAACTCGTCAATGAGGCAAGTTCCCTTATCCGCAAGCACCAAAGCGCCTCCTTCCAAGGTCCATTCGCTTGTCATAGGATCACGACGAACCGAAGCCGTGAGACCGACCGCAGAGGCACCCTGGCCAGTTGCGAAAACCGCACGGTGAGCCGTCTTTTCGACATACTTCAAGATCTGAGATTTGGCGGTACCAGGATCTCCGAGGAGAAGCACGTTGATATCACCACGAATGGAATGGCGGCCGGGTGCTTCTTTGCTGACGCCTCCAAAGAGTGAGAGCGCCACCGCCGTCTTGATGTCAGTATGTCCGTAGATGCTGGGCGCAATGGAGCCAATGATTTTGTCAACAATACGTGGATCTTTAGACAGTCGTCGAATCTCCTTTTCATCATCCTCAGTCAATCGGAACCCTGCCAGCTGGTCGTGAGACTTGACGATGTAGTTTGCTTCTAGAATGGTGGCAAAGACGGGGAATCCGTTCTTGTTATTCAACGCGGCGTCATAGTTGTTGCGATAGATACCTGTGACTTCTATCTCTTCACCAGGCTTGGCGGAATCAATCAAGTCCCAAAGAAGAATAACCTCGCGGTGACGAGGCAAACGACCAGCTGGGACAGTTCCTGGAGATTCCTGCAGGGTGAGCTTTTGGTAATTGCGGTAGACTGTGCGCTCAGAGTTGACGGTGAAGGGACCGCGCGACTGGCAGTTTTGACAGAAAGAGATCTTGACCTCAACATTGGAATCCTGGTGGAAGGGGCCAAGTGTGACACCGCACTTGGTACAGTCAAACTTGACATACTTTAGTTGTGGGAAAACACCGCTTCGGCGAGTAACAACCCCACTGACGCGAACCAGGCTGTTCAGATGTGACTGACGCAACTGGCGAAGAGTGTACTGCACGGGTACGTCGGTGATGCGAACATGGATCTCGGAGTGGATGCGCTCATAGTCTGGGTAGTGAAGGAGAGTCACCTCCATGGCAACTTGATCAAAGATCTTGAGCATTTCGGTCGGCGTATTTGCAAGCCAGTAGGCTAGCGTAGCCTTTTGCTCTGCCAGATGATCGAAAGAGACCTCTAGTGACTCGGCGTTGACCTCACCCAATGTTCGGATACGAGAACCATAGACTGAATGGCCATGCTCATCCGTGTACTCGGTCAGGAAAGACTTGAACTCTCGTGCAATCGTTCGGGCAACCTGCGGTTGGGCGACCCAATCGGTCAACGTATTAGCCTTCACGTCGGTGAGCGCCTCGAGCGTCAATTCCTCATTCATAATATCGTCAGCCATATCCATATCGTCATCTTCATCATAACGGTGTCTTCGAACACGACGCCGTCCCATCAGACCTGCCAGGCCGTCTTGGTCATCTTCATCCGGCAAAAAGGCAGCGGGCATGCGGCGTCTGGCCTCCCTGTCACGGGCGTTCAAGCTCGCATCAAGTTTTCGCCTCTCAGCAAGACTGAGCTCTTCGTATTCGCCTTCATCATCGATGCCCTGGCCCTCGTAGGCATCGTTCTCACGGGCTACATAGTCGTTCTCGAAATCATCGGCGAACAAATCGATTCCCTCAGCCTCTTCTGCATCCTCGTCCAGGTCGTCGACGTCGCGAATGATGTCGTCATCATCAAGCATATCTGCATCTTCCTCATTCGGTAGCACAGGCGGGGACGAGGCCATGGCTGTTAGCTGTTAGCTGTCTGTTGTTTCCTTTGTTTGCGAAGTACTTACGGCTGGACGGTGGGTGCACTGCTGAAGAAGGCAGGTCTTCGTCGTCTCTCGCACGCTTGTTGCTCCTGCTGGCAGGGACAGCACCCCGGTTCGCGGATGACATGTTGGAGCGAAGTGGTGGTGGAGGTGAACTGAATCTGTTAGTATTGTGGTATTGGCGGTAAAGAGGGGCTAAAGGTCGGCGCTCGGTCTACGGTTGATGTGTATAGGCGTGCGGAATACGCACCTCATTTTGACTCAATGCGCAATTCTCGCATAGAATGTAGGACTGCTGCAGGGTAATTCGGGGTAGCAGTGCGGGGTTGCAGGTGGTAGAGGAGCGGGAGAGGGTCAAGCAACACGATCGCGTCGCGCCTTCGTTTTCCACGCGTAAAGTGCTTTTGCTGCAGCCAATCAGCGCCCACGCGCATCTTGTCCCTTCGATGCTGCTCACCACCCTCTGCGACTCGCCATCACAACAGACCAGCTTCTGTTAGCTGTTTTAAACGGTCTAGATACTTAGAAAATTTTACTCAACAGTTGCTCAAACATCCTAGAAAATATCCTTCGCTACGTTATCCCGTGGGATGGCGGATTCACAGTCCTCAAGCATGACTACCAAGCCGCGCTCCAGCAGCATGTCGCAAGCGTCAGAGAGCTCTCAGACAGCGGCAGAGTATGTTTTCAATCAAGATTTGGCGATTGGAGTTACTGATTGTGTTTGAATAGCTTCATTAAAGAGCAGCTCAGCCTCGAGGCAGAAGCACGCGAGGCACTTCCATACGTTAGTACACACACCAGATTATCCATACGTATACTGATGCCTAATAGCAATTCGATACTTGTACACGCGACCTTGGGCCGCTACGACAGAGCCTCTATGCATGTCTTACATGCAATCCCGTGCCTGCCTCATCCGCTCAACAGTACACACCAGCAGGCGTCTGCTATTCCTGCTCAATCTCATGCCATGGTGAACATACACTTGTCGAATTATTCAATAAGCGCAACTTCACATGCGACTGCGGCACTACGAGAATACCAGACATGACACCCTGCACACTTCGTCTGAATGCGAAGACCGGGCGAAAAGGCGAAGTGACAGGAGAAGAGCCGGCGAAGGCCAATAGATACAATCAAAATTTCCAGAACAAGTTCTGTGGCTGCAGTCAAGATTACGACCCTCATGAAGAGAAGGGTATCATGTTTCAATGTCTCGGACTTGGGGGCTGTGACGAAGGCGGCTGTGGTGAGGATTGGTGGCATCCTGAATGTCTAGTTGGCTTCACCCGGGAGGAGTACAGCAAAATGATTGAGAAGCCCGAGACTGAGAAAAAGAATGGTCCCTTAGATGGTATGGAGATCGATAAGGCTATGGAGAAAACCAGCGAGGCCAATGGGAACGCGGCAGAGACGGAGTCATCGAACCGAACAGTCATTGCAGGTGTGGTTGCAAACAACAATGGTGCTGACGGCAATGATATTGCAGCAAACAGTGGCGAAGACGAAGATGAAGATGACCCGCCACTACCTCCAGGATTCCCCGCAGAAGATGACTTTGATCACTTTCTCTGCTACAAATGCGTTGCAACTAATCCATGGATCAAGAAATACGCTGGCTCTGCTGGATTCCTCCCGCCAGTATACCACGACAAGACTATTGCGCTTTCTCTCTCACAAAATGCCGTAGCCGCAGTTCCCGAGCAAGGAAACGCTGATACCAAGAAACGCAAAGCATCTGACGAGGATGAAGAGCAGCAGACGACCTCGAACCTAGCAGCTCCAGTAACAGCTAAGCGCCAGAAATCTGAAGACCCTAGTGGTGCCCTCTCCAGCATCCCCGAGGACCCCCCAGCCCTTCCCACACCACCTAAACCAACAGAAACACCAAAACACACCTCCCTTCCCCCACTTCCCGAAACCGCACTCACAACACCATTTTCTCTCTTCCTTAAACCCGACTTCCGCGACCATCTCTGCCATTGCGATGAATGCTACCCCCAACTCAAACTGCACCCGCAGCTCCTCGAAGAAGAAGAAACATATGAACCTCCTGTATCAGAAGAAGGCGATGAAGGCGCACAGTCTGTAGGCACAGGCAGCATCCTTGACCGCGGCGAAGCGGCGTTTAATAACATGGACCGTGTCCGCGCCATTCAAGGAGCAATGGCATATGCGCACATCAGAGACAAGGTGTCTGCTTTTTTGAAGCCGTTTGCAGAGTCTGGCCAGGCTGTTGGAGCAGAAGATGTCAAGGCATACTTTGAGAAGCTGAGAGGTGATGCGCAGGGTATTGCAGATGCCGCTGGAGGGGCAAAGGCGAGCCGCGACGAGGAGGGTGATGGCGGTGTGGGAGGGGATGGCAGGAAAGAGCAGGGCGGGTATTGAAACCTGGAGACGTTGATATGAGACAATGATGCCGGAAATGAGTTTGATTGCGTTGAGATTCTGTATAATCGCGAGCGTCTGTGAACGACTGAGTAAACTTTTTGTACTTTTTTTTCTGGAAAACAAAAAGCAGAAGAGAACTGTAATGATATAATCTGTACTTTTTTTTCACTTGGTTGCTCGGATTTGGAAACGATTTTCTTTAACACATATGATAAAATAAATAAACATTCTGAATCTCTGGGTATCAAATTACGCTAGCTCTCTCTTTTTTTCTTAATAAATACACATATCTTTTCCTTTGTACATTCCCCTTAAGCAGGCACTTTGCAATATACTTGGTTGGCTTATGTAGCAGTCACGGTGACCGTCTCCCTGACCGTCTCCTTCTCAGTCTTGGTCGCTGTCTCGGTCACCGTAAAGACCTGACTTGGTGGTATTGGCGTGATTATAAGCGGGCCTTCTGAGGTTGTTGTTGAAGAAGATATAGAGGAAGAAGAAGGTGATGGCTCAGGTGATGGTGGAGGTGATGAAGACAACGCTGAAGAAACGTTTGTAGGTGCTGATGGAGATGGTGCAGTATTTGATGTTGATGGGGGTGTTTGTGAGGGAGATGGAGTTGGAGTTGGAGTTGGCTGTGCTGAGGCTGATGCGGGCGGTGTAGTAGAAGAAGGTGGTTGCACTGGGGGCTCTGGAGGCGGCGCCAAGGAAGAAGTTGGCTTAGCTGGCGTTGAGCTTTCCGGCGAGGACGGTGAGGGGGTTGTTGGCACTGCTAGCGACGAAGTAGTTTCGAAAGCAGAAGAGACGACTGATGAGCTGGGTAATACAGGCTCAGGTACGGCAGAAGTAGCCGGTACCTGAGGGATAGGGCTAGGCTCCAAGCTGGCCATGACTGTGGTGAAAGACGTGACAATGACTACGGGGGGGACTTGCAAAGACGCCTCTGGCAAAGCTTGAGCTGGTGAGCTGGTAACCGAAGGCGCAGCCTCCTGGTCTTCACTGCAACTCGGTTGCTTCGTTACTTCAGACGGCAATTGGGAAGAAGAGGTCTGCTGCTGCTGCGTCTGTGTCTGTGTGGCTGATCCTGATCCTGGTGCTCCAGGCTCCGTTGTAGCCGTGTCGGGTAACGAGGCTGATGCATACACAGTAGTGTAAGACGTGACAACAATACGCGATCTCGATGACGAGTCTGTAGGTGAGCCACTCAGGACAATGGATGACACTGCAGATGAAGCGACTCTGGTCGGACTTGAGCTGCCGTTTGACGGGCGCTGGCTTGGACCCACTAATCCAGGATGCTGGAAGCCAGGCATCCCCCCTGATGTAGACGCTGGTACTTCGCTAGCCACGTCAGTAGGTGAGGCCACCGAAGTAGACGTCTCTTTTTCCGCGGGTGAGTACGTAAATTTTGGAATTTGCCGACTGGTTCCGCTAGCAGTGCTGTTCTCAACAACTTTGACGGTGCTTGACAATGCTGATGAAGCAATGGAGGGAGTAGGTAGTGGGCTGTTCCCAGTAGGTGCTTGTCTTGGATCCGGTGATGTGGACAGTGCACTTGATGGCTTATCTGACGTAGGCTTTGGGGTAGGTGTGATGAAAGATGTGGAGAAGACTGTTTGGGGGTCTTGAGTTACAAGCGGCTCGCCATCAGGATTGACAAAAGTGATGGCTGGCGCAATTGATGTGAATACAGTTTCCTGGATAGGCTCCACGACTATTGCAGTGTCTGCTTGCACAGTCTTCTGTTCAAAAAATGAAGAAACTGTAGAAGTAGTGTTGAAGTATCCAGTAAATCTAGGCGCAGTCAGTCAGTGGATTTGCTGGGGTTTGCTGGGATGTTAGGAAACAAGAATCTTACTGTGACTTCTGGTGGTTCCTCGGGACTGGCCCACCAACCACATGTGTCGAACAAGCTGCCAGCAGCAGTAGATTGAAAATAAGAGCCATTTCAAGGCCTTGTTAGAATTAGAGTACCAGAACGAAAATACCAAAAGGTGCGATACCAGCGCTTAGGAGCAAGATAAGGAAAGAAAGCGACAGACTAGACCAAGAGACTGAAGAAAAATGGACACTGAAGAGAAGTGATCGACAAGAGAAAGGCAACGGAAAGGAAATAAAGCACACAAAGAAACAGCAAACAACTGGTCTCAAGCAAACGACAGTCTAGACATTCAGAGGGCTACTGTGAGGGACTCATGGCTGGTGGGCTGCCAGCGGTTTTGATGCTGCATTAGCCGCCTTGAACACGGTTTGAGTAGACCATGGCTTAGAGAATGGTATTGGTTGAGCATTGTCGCAGCAGCCCGCAATTTAGATGGGTTACTCGAGCCCCAGCCAAAAATACGGTAAGTATGCAAAGAGTGGCTGTGGAGCTCTGGCGTGCTGGGTTGACGTTTCATCGGCGGACCAATGACATGGCACCAGGGCGTGGTACAGCGACAACGGCCAGGCGCTTCGCCGCACGGATATCTGGGCCCTCGACACCGCAACTGGCACGCTGGAAATAGCATGCTGGCATGAGGCTTGTCGGCGCTATCCGACACGGTGCCTGGCTTGATGCATATTACTGCCGACACTCGCTTCCTCGAAGAAGAAAAAAGCCACCGGGGCTTTCAGCATTGACGACGCGCCAAGACAAGAATGTCTGGAATACCCGTAGTGCCGCAATGACCTCTAAGTCGGCAGGGAAGTTGACATGACCTCAGTGTATGTATTCGATGGATGACGCCGGCCATGGGTAACCTGGAAATGGGTATTCTCTCCCGCTACGGTCGATCGGGGGCCGACGAGATGGGGGAGGTGATGGGGGCTGCACGTGCCGCTTGTTCTTCCCCGGCGGTGACGGGTTGACCAGGTAACAGACCAAAAAGGACTAGCGGCAGGCCAGAAACGCGATGCGCGCGAGTGGGCCTTTTGGACAACGCAGACTTGCAGCGTCACCTACGGTAGGTCCGGCATTCTCTTCTCTGTAGATTTAGGCTCGTTGTTTTCTGTCGTCCTTCACCAACCATTGTCGTCCGCGGGCCACCACCATGAGCGTACGCGTTGTCGCGAGGATACGTCCTCTCTTGAAACAGGAGCTTGATAAAGACACCATCGTCACGGCCGAGAAGCTGGAGGGGGAGACCACCCCGGCCGTTGTGCGGATACCAAGTCCCAAGAACGAAGCAGAGTCTTTTAGCTTCCAATTCAGCTCCGTCTATGAGCAGGACGCGACCCAGCAGCAGTTGTTCGATGCTGAAAGTGAGTCTTCATTTTGAAACAGCCACGCGACCTCACGATTGACCTCATTGCCCAGTCGCGCCCACGGTTAAGCACCTCTTCAATGGCTTTGATCTGTCCATATTTGCTCATGGCTGCACTGGTACCGGCAAGACACATACGATGCGTGGAGGCAAGTCGCTGGCCGACCGAGGTGTCATCCCTCGCCTGTTGAGCGCGATATACCGACGATGCAAGAAGACCGAAAAGGACTCCGCGGGGGCCACCCAAGTAGAGGTGGCACTGGAGTACTTCGAAATCTACTGTGATCGCGTCTACGACCTGTTCGAGCCACCAGAGAAGCGAACGCCCTCGGGCCTACCCATCAGAGACAACCATGGTAAGACGGTTGTCGTGGGGCTGACATCAAAACCATGTACGACCCTCAAGGAGTTTGAGCAGCTCTATGACCAGGCCAACCTGAACAGGTCCACGTCGGCTACCAAGGTAACCTACCTATCCTTGTACGCGTAAATGCGCGTCACTGACAGTTCTCCAGCTCAACGCGCATTCGTCACGATCCCACGCGGTTCTTTGCGTGAAGATCACTCAGACTACTGAGAACACTGTTCGCGTCAGTCGCGCGTCGTGTATTGACCTTGCAGGTTCAGAGGACAATCGTCGAACAGAAAACAACAAGGAGCGTCTCATTGAGAGCTCAGCCATCAACAAGTCGCTATTCGTGCTAGCCCAGTGTGTCGAGGCTATGAACAAGAAGGCTAGTAGGATACCTTACCGCGAGTCCAAGATGACAAGGATTCTATCACTAGGTCAGAACAAGGGTCTCACAGTCATGATTCTTAACCTTGCGCCTACTCGCGCCTACCATCTCGATACCATCAGTTCATTGAACTTTGCCAGTCGCACCAAGAAGATTGAAGTTGCTGAGGTGGAGAATGACCCCATGTACAAGACAGCTGTCAAGCCTTTGGCAGCATCTAGCAGCATTCCTGGAGCCAACACAGCGCGACAGCCGCTTCGATCGCTGGTGGCTGCCACTAACACCACCCTCGCAGAGCCGGACAAGCAGAAGAAAGGGGAAAAGCCTACAAAGGCCTTCTCTGTATACTCTGATTCCCGCAAAGCTGCCCCTCGTGCTTCTAACCTGACACAGAATCAGGGTATCCGACGAGCAGAAGCTCCCAAGCGAGCAGCCGAATCCAGCAATACTTTTGCGTCCCGGCCCACTAAGACTTCTCGAACTATCGAAAGTGTCTCGCGGTTACGGAGCAATGAGGTCGCGCTGACAAAAGAGTCAATCGAGGCTCTCATCGCCCAAAAGGTTGACGAGAGGCTTGCGGAGAAGGCACTGCAAGATGCTACTAATTCCGCACCCGCACTCTCAGCTGAATTGCAGAAGCGGCTGGACGAGCTTGAGCAACGTCTTGAACTGAAAGAAGAAGACGGAAAATCGCAAGGCCTACAGTTTTTGTTGATGGCAAAGCAGCATCACATTCGCGGCGAAGACGCAAGTGCACTGAGAATGTACCACCTTGCGCAGCCCTACTTTCCGGATAATGCCAAGTTGGAATCCAAGATGAAGAAACTTGAGGAAAAGATACGAGCAAAAAGGGAAGAGGCGATGAAACATGTATCTGCACCCGTCAGCCTACCGTCTCACACTGTTGTATCTCCTGTCCCCGTCTCGAGGCTCATGGCCCCTTTGAAAGCGGAGAAGAAATTGTCCAAGCCAAAGATAGTCTACCGAGATGACGACCAGGACGACCAAGACGAAGAATTTGCCCCACCGCCAGCCTCTGACCACGACGACTCCTACGCCTCTGACGACAGCTTCCAGTACAAGACCAAAACCACTGCCCGCAAAATCAAGAAGACGACCAGGAAACTGCCCGTCTTCCGCGACACCACCACCGCTTCTGCCTCTGCCCCTGCCGCTTCCGCTACTGCCGCTTCTTCTGGTTCCTCGATCCCCGTTCCTGTGCACACTCCCCGGACATCTCACCTGCTCAAGATTATCAACTCTCGCGACGTAAACCAGATCAAAGCGCTGAAAGGTGTGGGCGCAAAGAAAGCTGACAGCATCGTAAACTGCCTGGTTGAAATGGAGGACGCTGAGATCTTGGACCTGGAATCGCTGGCTATGCTCAAGGGTGTCGGTGGCAAGACGGTGGATAACATGAGGTTGGGCCTGAGGCTCGACGTCGGTTATGACTTCTGAGTCATTACTGGATAATATTGTTGGTCTTTTTTTTGACCATTTTGCATTTTTTGTTTGCTGCATTTTTTTCTTCTTCTTTTTGGTTGCTCTCGTTCCCATAGCATGGTGTTCAGGCGTTTACGGTGGGTACACCATTCGGCCGCAAAAAGGCTGATTGGTACAAAGCATTATAGAGGCGTTTTGAGTGCGGCGACATATAGCTGCCCTTGGGTTACTTACCTATTATCTTTCTTGTTTCCTTTGGAAACCGAACAATTAAATTACTCCTTTGACAACGTCTTGTCCATCCGTCGTTAGTTTTCCTTCTGAACCGTGATAGTGTCTCATCTATGACACAAATATGATCTATGAAATGCACTCGGGGCCGTGGATATGCACACGGTTGATTGTAATTCGTGTCATTCATTAACTATAGAAGACATTGCCCTGATTCACCTCTATACACCCAAAGAGATGCAGCTAGAAAGGCCAAACCCAGTCCTCCGTCTCCTTAGGATCCACGCCCTCATGGAAAGCATAATTCTTCGCCTTGATTTGCTCATCAAGCAACTTCTCGCGTACCGCCGAACCCTTGTTACCCAGACTAGGGATATTGTCCAGAGCATCGATGGCCAAGCTATAACGGTCAGTGCCGTTCCGGATAGCCAGCTCAAGAGGAGTGTCAATGTTGCCCTTCTCTCTGTAGCCGCGGACAAGCAAATTCTGCTGACCCTTGCGTCCGTATGTCAGACGGTGGATGAGCCAAGGGTAAGAGTGGAAGTTGAAGATGCAGGGGACGTTGTCTGTGAAGATGGCCTTGTACTCGTGCGCCTTCAACCCGTGTGGGTGCATTCCGTCGTCGATGAGCTTGAAAAGATCGACTACATTGACGAAGCGGATCTTGAGCTCGGGCAGATGCGTGCGCAGCAAGGCTGTTGCTGCGAGGGATTCATGTGTCGAGACGTCTCCGCATGATGCCATGACAATGTCGGGCTCTTCACCCTTGTCGTTGCTTGCCCATTCCCAGATGCCAACACCTTTTGTACAATGTGCAATTGCTTGCTCCATTGTAAGATACTGCAGGTGCTCCTGCTTGTCGGCAACAATGACATTGACGTAGTTTTCGCTGCGGAGGCAATGGTCCATGGTCGAAAGCAGGCAGTTCGCATCTGGTGGGAGGTAGATGCGAACGACTTCGGGGCTCTTGTTCGCCACTACATCCAGAAAACCAGGATCTTGGTGGGTAAAACCGTTGTGGTCTTGACGCCAGACTGTTGAAGTGAGAAGAATGTTGAGCGATGCAATCTTCTGCCTCCATTCGACCTCAAGACACTTCTCGATCCACTTGCAGTGTTGATTGACCATAGAATCAATGATGTGAATAAAAGGCTCGTAGCTGTTCAGCAATCCATGTCGTCCTGAGAGGATGTAACCTTCAAGCCAACCCTGAAGAGTGTTAGCAAGTCATCTTCAGTTCCTGCCACTCCGCTTACCTCAACAGTGTGTTCAGACAGCATCTCCATTACACGGCCTTCGAAAGCCAAATTGCCCCCGTCCTTGTCCATATCCAGGTACTCGCCCAACCACACCTTCTGTGATGCTTCATACACATTGCTCAGTTTGTTGGACTGTGTCTCGTCAGGGCCGAAAAGGCGGAAGTCCTTGGGATTCCGCTTCATAACGTCGCGTAGGAAGTTAGCAAAGTTGGCCATACTGCCAACCTTAGCAACACCACCATTTGTGACTTCTACAGAATAGTCACGGAAATCAGGCATGTGCAGCTTGTTCCGGATTGAACCACCGTTTGTGACTGGGTTGGCGCTCATCCTCCTGTTGCCGGTCGGAGCCAACTCCCTGAGCCCAGGAACAAGCTTTCCGTCCTTGTCGAAATGCTTATCAGGCTCATATCCACGCATCCATTCCTCGAGCAGTTTGAGCTGTGATTTGTCTTTTAGGACATTGGTGAGAGGGACTTGGTGCGAGCGCCAGAATCCCTCCAAGAAATGGTCACCGTCAACCTTGCTTGGCCCAGTCCATCCTTTAGGTGTGCGGAGGATAATCATTGGCCAGCGAGGCCTGAAAGCCTTTCCTGAGTCTCTTGCTTGTTTTTGGTACTCACGGATCTTGTTTACACAGCGCTCCATGGTAGCCGCCATGGCTTGGTGCATAGACGGAATGTCGCTTCCCTCAACGAAGTAAGGAGTCCATCCGTAGCCAACGAATAGTGCCTCAAGCTCTTTGTGGCTTATACGAGCGAGAACAGTAGGGTTGTTGATCTATAAAGAGTCAGCCAAATGATCTAGGACACTTCTTGAACAAACGTACCTTGTATCCGTTCAAATGCAGTACTGGCAAAACCGCGCCATCTGTGATTGGGTTTAAGAACTTGGTGGAATGCCAGCTCGTAGCCAGAGGGCCAGTTTCAGACTCTCCATCTCCAACCATTGTGAGAGCAATCAAATCTGGATGGTCGAATACCGCGCCGAAAGCGTGCGAGATGGAGTAGCCAAGCTCACCACCTTCGTGCAGACTGCCAGGCGTCTCAGGAGTAGCATGGGATCCAATTCCACCAGGGAAAGAAAAGTACTTGAAGAAGCGCCTCAGACCCTCCTCACTTTCGCCTTTTTCGGGGTAAACTTCAGAGTAGACTCCTTCAAGGTAACTGTTTGACAAGACAGCTGGAGCGCCATGACCAGGACCAGAGATGAAGATGGCGTCCAGGTCATACTTTTTGATAAGACGGTTCTGTCGAAGGGAAGTTTGGTTAGCGTGTGGATTAAAATATTGCGATATCCAGGCACTCATACCATATGGATATATGTGAAGCTCTGTCCAGCATCCGAGCCCCAATGACCCAACAATCGTCGCTTGATATGGTCCAGCGTAAGCGGCTCACGGAGCAGAGGATTTCTTCGAAGGTAGATCATGCCCAGACACATGTAGAGCGAGGCATGGAAGTAGTCGGTCATCTTCTGTACCTCTTCGTTGCTGAGAGGCTGCTCGGTTATCGAGGCCCTTGCGGGGCCGAACGGAGACAAGCTTAGATGCTCGACATCTTCAGCGACAGACTCCGGGTCCGCCGGAGGTTTGGCGATCATGGCATCCATGATGATTTGCTATGAGTAGGCAGTGGTGATTCCAGCTATTTAGATGGCGTCTCTGCGTGTACCCAGCTCGAAGGTAGGTGACTATAACACAGCGAAGCAATTGTATCACAAGAGCGGCCGGCAAAGGAATTAGGTATTAGAACAAGTCTTGTTTGTTGATGAGAAAGGGAAAGGACGGTTGCACAAAGCAGAGGGTAAAGGTGCTTTAAGCAATTGGACAGGTAAGGGTGGAAACTGGCAAGCGGCATGGCCGGAGACGCGCTCCTGCTCCATTGACGCGGCATAATTGGCTCTATTGATGCAACGCGATCTCATCATGGCGACACATTCATTTTTGGCGTATACGAGCTCCGTTGGCATGCCAGAGCTACGTCATGGCCTGGCAAACCCACCACAAAGTGGGGTCAGCCGGAGAAACACGCTAGCATGTAGCATTGTATTCTTTGTGTGGCATTGGACGGATGAAATTTCTTAGAAATCATCAGGTCATTTAGATGAAGCAAAGAATCCGTGTTTGGATGTGTGCAGCGTGAGCGGTCTTGGTGGCATGATATCTAGGCTCGAGTGCAGCCACAAACATGCGTCGGCGGCGGAACGCGGCGGACGCCTTGGGTGATGGCCTCCACTTGCATTCAATCTTGTTTCGGAATCGGCTCTTCATCCCGACAGAAAGCATCTGTGCAGACATCTGCAATTGGCATAGCCCTTACGGAAACGATTAGATGGATCTTGGTCTAGACTTGGTGTCAATGTCAAGGTAGCAGAACAACACTGTCCAGGTGAAAGTCAGACAATCTGTTTAGTCGAGAAAGTCGTATAGCAATGTCAAATTTATTGGATTCCAGTAAGCTGATGCAACGGCGCTACAGTATTCAGTGCATCCCATAATCACCCTCTGCAACAATGGTCCGCTGGCACTCCGCAAGAATGGCTGCTTGCCTTGCCACATCTGCCAGTCTCCCAATGACCTTCTTGTTGCCATCCACGAAACCATAGAGCGCGTACGGGATATTCACCTCGTTACAGAACTCTTGCACAAGCTTTTGTGTCGTCCTCAGATTGTGTCGAGGAATGCGAGGGTACAAGTGGTGGATGGCCTGGAACTGGAGACCTCCGTGGAAGAAGTCTAGCCATTGCGGGCAGTCGACGTCCATGGTTGTTCGCAACATCTTCTGGGCGAAAGACTCGTGGATACCCATATCTGAAGTACTCATGGCGAAGTGAGACAGCGTAATTTGTACGTGGAGCGGTGAGGTCAGAGCGTGAGTAATCAGCACGAACCAGAAGCGGCTCCAGTTGTCTGGTATAGACTTGTACACGACTCCGTAGCCGTACCATGCCCAGAAGACGGTTATACCTGCCATCTCAAAGTAGCGGTGCCACCATGCCTGGCCTTTCTTGGGTCCCTTTCCGAAGAGCAAAAACATCCAAGACAACCTGTAAAGGTTGAAGCGTGCGAAAAGCATGATTGGATAGTAGGTGTAGTGTTGGATCCGAATCATGAATTTGGCAAAAGCATCGTACTCCATGACCCACTCATAAAAGGTGGTTGTGAGACTTTCCATGAACCGATGCGTAATACAAAACAGGGGGATGTATTGAATATCCGGGTCGTGTTCAGGATGGTTCGTGACGAGATGGTGAACGTTGTGGTTGTACTTCCACCAGCAAGCGCTCAAACCACCCATGAAGGATGCAATGAACATTGCAATGGTAGAGTCGGTGGTGAAGTCGTGGGTGATGCCCATATGACTAGCATCGTGCACGGTGAACGTGAGTTGATGCCAGAGGCACGCGAGTGGTATGGCACTAGTGATGTACCAGCCTGCATGCAAGAGAAACAGGAATGCGCACAAGAAGAAGCCATAGCGCAAGCACTCGATGCCATATGCGCTATAGTTGCATTTGTAAAGCCCTTGTTTCTGAATGCGCTCGTGCAGCTCACGGTACTTTTGCGTGATGTGGTCCTGGGTGACAAAGTCTACAGACGGATATGCAGCTTTGTCAAGGTCCAACTCTTCTTGGGTTCGCCTGTCAAGGAGTGTCATTTTGGGGGGAGACTGGTCCAGCTCGGCTGAGGAGATGCTGGAGGTTGAGGAAGCTCTGGCGGTACTGTTTCCATTGCGCTTGCGAAGAGAACCGGCGGGTCGGTCTACTGGCTCGAACAGCGGGCTGTTGTCTGCAGAAGAGGAGGAGGAGCTAGCGGCCTCTTGGTCCGAAGAAGAGGCTGATGTAGCATATTCTTCTTCAGAAAGTTTGCTCAATTCTTCCTGTGTCCTGAAATTTCCTCCTTGTATTGGTGGTAGGAAGTTGGTCCATCGTCCCTCGATTCGACCGATTTGGTAGCGACGCATGAACTCGACCGTTTGCGCGGAATGGAAACTGAACACTTCATGTTAGCAATCCTCGTTCTTTTTTTTCGGTAGTAAAGAAAACACATACCGGGTGACTTCATCGGTTGCATCGCGTCCTACCATATGTCGGATGGCCTTGTCACCGCCTGGATGGTACGGCAGCCAGGCGTCAACCTTCAAGACCTTATTGTCTACAATGACAATCGAGCGGCCATTGGCGATCTGCGCCTCAATCTCTCGCCGGCTGAGTACTTTTGACTTCACATCTGTGCGGGTAGCCATGGTGTGGCGCGGTACGATGCAGTAGGATGCGGTGAGTACAGGTAGAAAAGAGACTCGAGGTAGCCAAGCGACAGGGCTCACTCGACGGACACAACGAGACTAAACCAAACACGCTACAACTCAGGGAGATTGGGACATGGTAGCGATTTGTGCAAAGGAACGGCAGGGCCAGCCAGCGGAACAGGAGACGGTGGGCTGATGAGGCTAGGGTCGAAGCTCGTCGGAGGACCCCTGCGCCCCACGTCCACCGCCCACTGCCCACTGCCCGCATGTAGAGCAATCACGTGCCCAAGCTGGGGTGCAGCCAGGGAACTTGGAACCCCCAATCATGTACACAAGTAGTGCGCATGCACAATCGAGCCAGAGGTCATAGCGTACCTTCTGGAAGGTGAGAGATGCAAACAGAGTTTGGGTGCGGTTCACATTGGGCTGCTCTTCCCCACCTCGCCATGCGCTTCGCTCTTGTTTCGGCCAACTCCGTCGTCACCAGATTTACAGGCCTTTCCTGCAGCCACCGGGCCACTCCACAATATTACTAGGCTTTCGATACTGGGTGAACCATTCCATCTATTACCTTCTTTCTCGATTCTCACCTGGACACCCACGTAGCACAGCCGGAATCCGCAGAAGAGGGACTACCCACAAACATGGCCAAGGATATCAAAGATCTGGCAAGCGAGTGGTTGGAGCTGGACCGAGATAAAACGACGACCGACGAGATCTACAAGCTTTTGCTCAATGGCGACAAAGATGAACTAGAAAAACGGTTGCGACACCGTATTGCTTTCGGTACTGCCGGACTCAGAGGACCGATGCAGGGTGGCTTCGCTTGCATGAACTCGTTGACGGTCATCCAAGCATCCCAAGGGTTGGCTGCCTACCTGTTGAAGACTGAGCAAAACGTAGAGAAGAGAGGCGTCGTGATTGGTCGAGATGCGCGACACAACTCTGAGAAGTTTGCCAAACTCACTGCAGCTGCATTCGTAGCAAAGGGTATCAAGGTATGGTGGTACGAGGAGCCCAGCCATACACCCATGGTCCCTTTTGGTGTGCGCGAGCTTGAAGCTGCAGCTGGAATCATGATTACTGCAAGCCACAACCCAGCCAAGGACAACGGATACAAAGTGTACTGGTCAAACGGGTGCCAGATTATTCCTCCGCATGACAGCGGAATTGCAGAATCCATCTTGGAGAACTTGAAGCCTGTCACTTGGGATATCACTGTGGTAGATAACTCACTTTTGGTCGAAGGAAGTCTAGGCCTGGTGCAGGACAAATACCACAAGGCTATCCTCTTAGCAGCACAGCCTGAGCATGCCCGTGTCAAGATGGACCCCGAACTCAAGTTCGTGTATACTCCCATGCATGGCGTTGGTCTTCCCGCAATGCAGCGATGTGTCCAAACACTCGGAGTCGCTTCTCAAATGAGCATCGTAGAGGCCCAGGCGCAACCAGACCCTGACTTCCCAACCGTGAAATTCCCAAATCCAGAAGAAAAAGGAGCGCTCGATCTAGCAATCGAAACAGCCGAGAAGTCCTCAACGCGCCTCATCCTTGCAAGCGACCCTGATGCAGACCGACTCGCGGCAGCGGAGAAGGTGGGAGACAAATGGCACATCTTCACCGGTAATCAGCTTGGAGTACTGCTTGGGTCTTACCTCTTCGAACGCTATCCTGCTTCAAAACCACGGGAGAAGCTTGCCATGCTAGCTTCTACAGTCAGTTCTCGGATGCTTGCAGCCCTTGCCAAAAAGGAGGGCTTCAGATTCACTGAAACATTGACTGGATTCAAGTGGCTCGGCAACGTAGCGCGCCAGCTCGAAAGGGAGGGCTACGACGTTGCTTACGCATTCGAAGAAGCACTGGGTTACATGATTCCACAGACCGTCCATGACAAGGACTCTATCAGCGCTGCAGCAGTCTTCCTCACAGCTGCATCGCAATGGTCTTCACAGGGACATACGCCTTACGGAAAGCTACAGCAACTCTACGAGTATTTGGGCTATTTCGAGGACGCGAACACCTACCTCGTGTCGCCATCCCCTTCGGTCACTACATCGGTCTTCACAGCCATTCGTGCACTAGGCAGTCCCTACCCTGCTACGATTGGGTCCCGCAAAATCGTGCGCTGGCGAGACCTGACTCTAGGCTATGACTCAAAGAGCGAGGACCACAAGCCTGATCTACCAATAGATCCAACCAGCCAGATGATTACTTGCGAGCTGGACGATGGAGCCGTCTTCACAGTCCGAGGCAGCGGTACCGAACCCAAGATCAAGCTTTACATTGAGTGCCAGGGTAAGAGTAGCGAGGAGGCCAAGCAGGGTGCCAATGACATCTTGAATGATTTGCTGAAAGAGTGGTTCAAGCCAGAGGAGAATGGTTTACGGCTAGCGTAGAAGAGTTCACTATGTCTTCATTTATGTACAAGTATGGCTAAGTAGGCATGTTCCTTGTCATGTGCAAATTCTTCTTTACTCTAGATTTGAGAGAATAACAATTTCTGCTTTACTATTCGCTTCACCGTATTTGTTGAGTCGCTGATTGACATTTCCGTATCCCACGCCAACACCACTCTACTCTGTACTAGTTGGCCATGGCGCATGTTCTTCTTGAATATATGTAATATCGTGCTGGTCGAGGGATACACGTCTAAGCCTGTTTTTTTGGGCACCCATTAAGTGATTGATATAGCGGCGCCGTTTGAAGCGCATAGAGTAGGGAGTGGAGATCCAGATATCCTGGCATAGGTTTAGGCTTGCATAGGCTACTGGGGGTGGGTATAGATTGTGCTCTGGGAGTAGTCAACTCCAACGCGTACCTTTTTTATAATTTTCTTCTGTGAGTTAAACTCAGTGGAACTGTAACATCTTTGGTTTCAAGGGAAAGATGGATTTTGGGTGAAAAAGAACACGTTTAGATTCAGAGTAAGAGTTTTGTGCTGGTTGTTGATATTTGATAGATACACAAATGAAACCAAGGCAATAAACTCTGATCAATCAGCCAGGACTTATGATTAATCTTGAAAATGCCAACGACGAGCTGGACATGGATATATCCTTTCAATCACTGTCGATAAACAGGCCCATCTTATCGTTGTTCTTGCAAACTTACATGCTCGCCTCTCATCCCATTGACATCCCTCCATAGCCAAACCTTCCAGCCCCCAAAAAAAAAGAAGCCTTCATCTATCCAACTACACCTTCATGCAGATAACCCCTTCTCAGATCCAGCCCACGACCTCCATCCTAGCACCACCCTACTCCAGCCCGAGTATACGGTCCCACTCTAAGTCGTCTCCGTCTAACCTGAACCTCCCCTTGTCGAGAATTCTTTTTCTCCAGATAGAAACCAACCAATCCCTCTTCCTTCCATCAAATCAGCTTCAACAACAACGAAGCAGCAAGTTGATCTGGGCTTGTGGTTTAGTGGTATAATACTCCCTTAGCATGGGAGTGGTCCGGGGTTCGATTCCCCGCGAGTCCATCTTTTTTGCCCTGCTATGAGCGTAAAGGGGGTTGTGCTGTGTTGGTGGTGGACAGAATTTTTTTGATGTGTGGTGCGGGCGGGGCGCCCCTGGGGCTAGGCGGTAGTGGTGTTGGCGTGGAAGGGCCCCACAGACTTTTTTAGAGGAGGGTTCGGAGATTCGATGGAGTTTGGGGTTGGTGGGATGGTGGGAAAATGCTGGAGGATATGTATTGTAGAAGCGTAAAGGTGGTGTGAATTGTGTGCAGAGAGTTTTCGTCCATTGGCTGATGATGCATGAGGTGGAAATGTTCGTGGTATGGTGCAACAAACCCCAGGTATTTTTATCATGACTAGCGATACGACGACATGGACGATGCGCTGCCCGTACTATTGCGCCTGCGCCTACACCCCTCACACTGACACTCCAACTCGCGCTGCGCGGAGCGACGGACCCTGAAATCTGCCAATTGCCGCGTAAAAACGCCAGAGGCACCGAGGCCCAGTTCGACGGACTTGCCTTCTGCACCGGGCGAGGTATCAGAAGCGTAGTCTTCTGTGCTCGTGTCCTCGACGATACCCACGAGCGCGTCTGTCGAGCTAAGCTGTTGCACGTCGGCGTCGGTTATGGACCCGATGGCGGGAATGACGCCTTTGTCTAGACTATTTGCGATGCGTGCAATGGCCAGGGCGTCGAGCATAGCTGTCCAGGTAGGTACCTGGTAGATGTACCAAGTGAGGTATGCGAGGCCGATGAGCTCGACGAAGAGCAGGGCAGAGACGATGATAATTCCTGTAAGTGACACGTTTGGCTTGGGGATGTATGTTCCTGGTGCGGAGAAAAGGGGGCGCGCGGTGTAGCCGCTGGTTTTCTGCGCGGTTTGGACGAGCATGGCCTGGTTGGCGTGGAAGCTACTTTGCGTGTTAACGTGGATGTAATAATCGTTTTGAGATGGAAACATGAGGTTTATCTTTTAGTGTGGCCTCGTGTGAATATGTGGGATAAGAGAATGGCATGGTACGTACACACTTGCTGAAAGATATCTTTCCGTAGACACCCAGTCTGAGAAGAGGACTTCGGTGAATTTTTTCATTATCTGGAGTAACTTCTCATCATTACTTACCTGCGCCTCGCACGTAGCTGCGTAGTCGAGATAGTTGCGGAATGCGGAGAAAGGCAAGCGGTTAAGCCGACAGATCTGTTCGAGAACGAGTGATGCCGTGCTGTTGATTTATGCGTTGGCGGTTGCAAACAGCGAGTTCTGTCCAAACAACGTCACCGCTGAAGTCATTAGTGGGCCAGCCATTGTCATGTTCATCTTGTTGAAGGCAGGACCAACAGGCCAGTCTGCTTGTTTGGATCCGGGAAATGGCCTGGAGGCGAGTTAGTTCACGTGTTCGTCCTATATTCGTGTACTTAGGCACTTCTTACCATCCCGGAATATCCGTGAGTCTGTCCAGTTCGGATGGCCGGCGCCAGCGTCCTTCATAACTACTCACAATTTGTCCCTGCTCGTCCACTTCCAATTTGTTGCCTTCTCTCCAGAAGTCTGAAAGGTAGTCGTTGAACTCGGCCTTTGCTGCCAACGGGTCTGGCTCAACCCACTGTTCTAACAGGGGTCCGTATATGTTGCCATTGCGATGATTACCCATTTCAAAATAGCCTCTTGTAGTCATAACAGTGCAATGCTGCGTGTAGCTCGCTGGTGTCTGATTGGCGTCCGTCGTGTTAACGTCTACAAACATGTCTTCGACAGTGTCTTGTCTGCTGCGAGAAAGCTGCCATGGAAACTTTCCACGGTAACCCGGAACACAAATACGGACTCCATATTGATCAGAAGAAGAGAAGGTGGCGGTAAAAGGATTCTCGCCAGTGCAAGTCGAGGGAAATGATGAATGCTCAATCTCGGTACATTCAACTGTCGAATTGAGTCTCATTGCACGGTGGCGGAGAATACCAGTCGTTGTTCCGTTGGAGAAAGCAGCAACAAAGAAACCACTGGCTGGCATTGCCCAAGGACCAAGTTGCTTCATCCGAGGCAGTTCTCTCAGCTCGAAGGGAGCCATATCCTGCAAGTCTGACCAAAGATGCGTAGGAACCTCACTTGAAGAAAGCGAAGCCAAAGCATTTTCCAGTTGTTGTACGACTACCCCCTCTGGTATGGTGGACATGTCGTCGGGCTCTGGGTCAAACCCCAAGGGCATGTATCTCCCTCTGCGAAGAGGAAGGTTCTGTGAAGCTGCAGGGTCGTCTTCTGTTGTCATGATTAACGTCTGCCCCGTAGTCACAAAGCCCTCTCGGATCGGCTGCTGAATACTGCAGATCAAGACAAACAATGCAGCAAGCCATAGAAATCCACTCCCAGGCCCGTTGTTTCTGACTTTCTCTCCGTTTCCTCTAATACGGGTTTTCCATGGTGGCCAGGCTTCGAAGAGTACACTTGGATTCGACCACCCACAATCAGCTAGCGCAAAAGTCTGAGATACACTAATGGCTTGGTTCTTTCGCCGCCGTTGGGTATAAATGACTGCGGCTTGGGCAACCAACGCCGATACAAAAGGAATTGTAACGATACTGACGAGAGAGTTGAGCACTGCAAGGGCGTTTACAATACGTTGTTGTGTTGAGATATTGCTTTCTGTAAAATCGGTTTGAACGTATGAAGGCAAGTCCAATGGGTGGTAGGTGAGTACGCATGTCAGCGCCCAAGGTACGACCAATATGGGGACGTAGAGTGCAAGGATCCATAGCGCACGGTGTCTGTAGCGTAACGTTGTTGTTTCTGTAGGGTGTGTTCTGAGAAGATCTCCATTTTTTCTTGGTATCAGTGTAGTATGCTGCGATTCGGTCTGTTGGTTCTCTACATGAGGCCCCTTTCCGTCCTGGAACTGTGACATGGTGTGAGCTGACAGTACATCAAAGGAAGCTAGGCATTGTTATATCTGGACTTTGTGGTCGCCGAGGAGAGCGCCAAGCTAATTCCATGAGGGCTACGCCTCCTTTTGAAGCCAGGGTGATGTTGTAGGGGGCCTGAAGGACACTGATCCGACATCAGTCGGATTCGAGGATAACGCAGGATAGCAAGCGATAGATTGTGTGTTATCTGAAGGCACTTCCATAAATACTCAATTGTACACTCATTACTGAAAACCATTGAGCTCCAAGCTCAGACTTACTACGACAATATTCGCGGTCGAAGTAGCCCATACTGCTTTCGGTCCGTTTTTACATCGGTGCAACAGTGGGGCAGATAGGCCGTTTGAAGATCTGGACCTGAATGAATTCGTATGGCAAGGTTGATTGGCTATCCCGAGTTTGAACTTCGGCGGTAGGTGGTGCTGATGTATAGTTTTGACAGGAAGCGTTCCTTGGCGGAATGCCTTGCAGACTGTGTATTAGTGTATGCATAGACTATAGACTGCGTTAACCATCCTGCATCGTTTAAACCCACCTTTCAAGTAAAGCATGTCAACGTGCAGATCCCTTTACTCTTCCTCATAGCTTCAAAAACACTGTAAACGTAAAGTGAATCTATTCAACTCAACCACCATAAGCGGAGAGAAAGATATTGGCATGATGAAACGCTACACAACATGCTGCCCAATTTTGTGTAATATACAAATCCCAGAGTCTCTAGGGGAAAACAAAAGGATGAAGACAAGACTCGCGACAAGGCGGCGTTTGTTAGGATACGGAGGGAAAACGCTAAACCGAAATACAAAAAATACATTGTACTAGTTTCGAAAAAAGCATTCAATATTGTAGGGAGGCGGCAAAGACAACCAAGCGTGATGGCGTAAACAACAGCGTTTTGATGCTGTGTAGTTGCCTCGCGCGAATGACAATCTAGCCTCGTGGAAGGCCGTGTAACTGCCATAACAAATGCTTTTACTGAAACTAGAATATCCTTCTTTTGGCGTGAATCGAGCACGCTGAATATGTTCAATCTTCAATGACACTGAGGAGCGAGTCAAATATGTCGTCCTCATCCTCGTCTTCGTTGTCTTCAGGCCGTTGTGCGTAGTCCTCAACATCGTCTGACTGCGCATCGCTGTCGTCTTCGTTTTCGCTGCCAAACCCACTGTCGTCGCCCGAGAAACTGGTACCTTCCTGCGCCCCAATGGCAGCATTGGCTACAGAGCTTGAGACACTCTCGCCATCCGTGACACCATGCCAGCTCTGCTCGCCATCGTCGTACGCGTCGTTGTCGTCGTCTGGTTCCGTATCACCACCATTATCGTAGGCATCAAAGCCAGCACCACCCACAAAAGGTCCCGAGTGCGGAGTGGCATAGGCAAAAGGGGTCGATTTGCCCGTCATAGCAGAACGTTGGCTTGGTCTGCTTGCAATATCGGAGTATGATCTTGGCAAAGCAGGCTGCGAAGAGTAGTATGGTGAAGGCGGCTCACGTGAACGCCGAGGGGTTGCATTCCATATTGGGACCTGGGGCTCTGACCGAGACTCTTCGTCTGGTTTTGGCGATGACGAATCTGACACACGGCGTCTCTTGAACCTCGCCATTAGACTGGGTGTCCGGGATATCGTATGTGGCGCGGACGACTGCTTTATCGAAGATGTATTGAGGCGACGTTTGGCTGAGCTAGGTGGAAATGTGTCCATGACCGAAGTGGATACTGTGCGATTGCAATGAAAAGACGGACGCCGTGGAAGATTCTCGCTCAAGGGCGAGATGGGGTGCATCTGCTTATTCTTCAAGATGGAGTTTGGTGTTATTGATCGCTGCCATTGCCGACCTGCTGGTCGCATAGACAGCTGAACAGACTGATTGCTGCCGAATGAAGAGTGCACACTGGCGGGTGGAGCATCATAAGCTTCGACAAATTGCCAGCATGCTTCCTTAGCATCCGCTTCAGGGACGTGATGTTGGCAGTTTTCATCACTGCCTTCTATTTGTGAGTCCTTGTCTGGTTGATAGCGAGGTAGTTGCCGGAGTTCTGGCCATGACTGTTCCATGACAAAAAACTCATTTCGATCGACTTGTTGTGTGTAGGCTTCTCTATGAGTGATATAAAGCCTCTTTTTTCCTCCAGATACTCGCATCATGACACCAGAGGCGAGAAATTGAGCCGTCCAGAAGGCTGAGCTTGACATCTCAGCGGGCGTTAGAAAGCGGAGCCGCGAATCCCTGAGTACCTTTCGTAATGGTATGTATGACGCCCGAAGACCTGGGTAGGCAGCAATCATAGGGTTCTCGTCGCTATCATCGTACTGCAAATGATCAAACACGTCGCCAAAAGCTTTTGATAGCGTTTCCTGGACATCTTTGGCACTAGCGCCCCTGAGCGTTATATTTCGTACAAAACCACGGCTTTGAAGTCGCTTGTAGACGAGGTTGTTGCTTCCGCAGGCTTTGGGGAATAGCCAGTCACCGGTAGATCCTGAGGCCCAGTTGCTAATGTCTTGGCTACTCCATCCGCTTTCATGTTGGTTGAGCACTGAATCATTGCTCATTATGGCAGCACCTGGATAAGGGCTGGAGTCTGTGTCCCGTCGACGGGCTTCTGACATTGGCATGGCCGTGCTGGCCCTGGAACTCCGAGCTTGAGTCCATTCTTCAGAGTTTTGGGTTGTGGTCTTTTCAGCGTCATGCATTGGTTCCTCTGGCGAAAACCAGATGCCTCGCAGGTCAGGACCCCATGGCAACAATACTACCTCAATTTCCCATGGAGCCAATGATGTAGGTGGTGCGGCAGCCTCCAGCACGTCTAGCCTTTGCTTAATGTGGTCCAGTTCCATCTCTGTGTTTTTGCGATCCATGGCTGCGAGAATCAGAGCCGATGATGTCGTGGAGCCAGTAGAATAGTTTGATCCAAAAGACGTGTTGACATTGTCAATACGCCTATGACTGTAGGAGCTGGTACTACCGTGGTCATCTATTGTCTGATGCAGCTTGTCATGCTCATCCATACGGTGCTCTACTTCAATCAGCCTACCCTCATACATCTCTAGGGTCTGGTTCAAATCTTCCGGCTGAACATAGTTAAAAGAACCATTTTCTAGCATATCAAGACGGCTTCCAAGATCGCGCATCGTGTTAGCTACGTTGGGAATCGAGTTTAGCAAGTTATGTAGCGGAGCGAGATAGGAGACAAGCTTTTGGAGACCCTGAGGAGAGGCTGTTTGCAAGAGATTTTGTAGCTGTTCTTGGGGCACTGAAGGAGGGTTTTCCAGCAAAAGCTGTGTGGGCACTGTGGCATTGCTCGGCCGTTCTGGTGAACTAGCTGCTTGCTGTTGCATGTCTGCAGTCATTCTTGCTAATGCGTCAATCAAGTTCTTTCCATCTTGTACGGCGCGATCAGCAACACTCAGATCTGGAGTATTTCTGACACTCGGAGTTGCGACCTCTGTAGCACTCTGCACACAGTCTTCGGGATTGTATGTGTTTGGAATGGTATCTCCAGGTATGTCAAGCTCTATGTTGCGATTGAAGGGAAGGATCTGCTCAAGAATACCGCGTGACGGACTGCTCGCATTCATGTTCTTGTAAAATGAGTTCGCTCCAGCAAAAGTCTGTTCAGGCCTGTTTTGGTTTCTTCGAGGGGTTCCAGCGGTGTGAATGTCATCTGGTATGGTTGGTGTAGGCGACTGATGACGGTTGGTCTGGCCCGTACTCTCCAATTGCATTGATGAAAGACCTAGACCTGCTACTGTGTGGTGCGGCTGATTGACACCATGCCTGCTCTCGCTGTTAGTCACTGGACGCCGTTCATGAGATAACAAGCACACGGAAGGAATCCCAGGAAGACCGCTCGTACTAGCCTGGGATGGAGTATCTTGACTTTGAGCTATGCGACCAGGCTCGTGGGAATCTGTAGTCTGTCGCAGAGGCCGCAGGCTGGGGCTGGATTGTAAGTTGAGGGACTCATGGCGTGTTCCAGCTTGTTCTCCACTCGGCAGAAGCTGGCGCAACCCAGCAGTTGCATCGCATTGCGCCCTGGGCAGCGGCTGGCATTGACCCTCACAAAGTACATGGGGCGAGGGCAGAGGGGCAGAGATTGAAGGTGCGCGCCGTTCTGGCGCACGCGACGCTCTTAAATGAAAGCATGCATGATGACCGCACACACACCACGTCGAGCGCTCGCTCCCTGGGCGATGCTCTGTGCTTTCATCATGAAGGTCGGCGCTAAGCTTGTCCCAAAACTGATCACATCCACATTGTCCTAAGCTGGCATCGCGATAATTGCATGGTCCGTTTGGTAGCGATCGTCTCGAGGGTGGTAGTGGTGGTGGTAAGGGTGCGCTGGTGGTGGACGGTGCGATATGCGTGTTGGGTTCTCCAAACCCAGCCATGAATGCTGATGGCTTAGCATCCCGCAGAGGACGCAATCTGTTTAGAATTGGGCCATATTCTCTGCGACTACAGAGGCTATCGCCTTGTCAGCAGCTGATGCGGGAAGTGTGGGCAGGCAGAGCGCATACCGAGGGAATTGCGACGACTTTGCGGAAACGAGGGCAATTTTATGGGAACGCGATGCGGCTTATATACTTTTCGAGCAGGGGTGGGACGGCAAGGGAGGACGCGGCGAAACTGGGGGCGAGTAGGTGTGGAGGGGACGCAGGCGTTGATTACTTTTGGGCCGTGACTCTTGAGTCGCATGCGCACATGCACACAGGTAGCAACGGGTAGGGTAGCGCAGAATCGACGGCGCCGCAAACGCTTCCCCGGAGTCTGGATAGGCACGGAACGGCTCCCTGGATGCAAAGGCCACACGTTGATAGGCTGACAGCATCGCGGACGTGCTGCAAGTCGAGTCTGAAGACAGGGCAGCCCTGCGAAAAGCAAAGAAAAGACGACTCTAGCCATGCAATCTGCGCAGCAATCTCATCACGGCCGATTCCTTCAGCTGCGCCGGCTGCTCGTATGCTGCTGTTGATCGAGGCCACATGGCAGGTCGCTTTCTCAATCGCCTGCTAGGCAGACATGTACGTGACTTGGTTGTCGTCAGCGGTGCGTCTGCATGGCCTGAAATGGAAACCCGGGACAAAGCTGATAAGGTCATGGTAGTTGTATATTTGTAGATAAATGTTGGCACCGTGTACGCGCATCTGGCACCGCGGCATGTCCACACCGTGTCTTGCGCGTCTTGCATATGTGTGTCCACGACGCGCGATTAAGACGGCTCGTAGTGTGGCTTCAGAACGCGTCGCGTACCCTAGCAATGGGGCTTGTTGATTGCGCATACAAGTCTGGTGTAGCATTTCATGCAGCCATGAAGATCACGCACGGCCTATGTTGCACGTGCTCTCGTTTCTTCTGTCACATGACAAGAACACCCTCCTGGACCCTGATCTCGCAATCAAAAGGCATGGCTGAGACACGTGACAAACGGTACAAACCGAAGAGGTTCATGGTGATGCCAAGAATCTGATCTTTGCTCATGATAAGAGTGAAAGTATAGTAGCACCAAACTCGCCTGTCACATCAGCAGATTTACCAAACATTTGACCGCCGCTTCTGTTGCAACGCCGACTTGAAATAATGAGTGCCATCACCAGGTAGGAGTCTGGATTCATTGCAGAACAGAACAAACCTCAGAGGTGCTCAGTTTTGACGCATTCCACGAATAAATAAGAGGCTCGGTGGTTCCGCTTCATACAAGAGTTTGTACAAAATTGAAGAAAGACGCATACTTGAATGGCCACTACTTTGGACACCGCTTGGGGAAAGTAATAACTCCATACTGCCACTAGCCTTGGCCATCCTTCATGTGAGGCGATTGCTCCCTTGCTCAAACGAGGCGCACCACGAGTATAATGCCGATGCATGCTAATATCGAATAGCGAGCTGACTGATCGAACACCGAGTAGATATGGGGCCAACTGGGCTCTCGGTCTATCGGGGTTTCGGCCATTACCACCAACATAATGTCTCTCTAGGGCTATAATTGGGAACTAACTTGGTGAACAAGGAAGCCGAAAGCTCGGATGACCGAGAACAACAGAATTGTTGGCTTATTTCTGTCTCGCCAGGATCGGGCCGTGTTAGTTAGTGCAGTTGCCAAGACACTGTCGGGGTTAGCCGTTGGGCTGGATGCGATTCCTCCAATCCTGCAACAACAACCTGTCAATCAAATTGTCCAATCACTGCAGAGACCCCCATGGACTTGCCATTTGGGGGCCAATGACTAATCCAAGACGCATATGTGACACTGTGACTTTCAATTCGAGAAACACCAAACACTGTGGCAATGAGTCTCTTTCTGGGCAAAGACGACGGAGCTCAACTCCGTTCTGAAGCTGACTGAGCAAACAGTATGTGACACTAACAGGTGTTTCATTTATTTTGTCTTGAGAGGCCTTGTTTTCTGTTTGTTGACCGCTGCATACTAATGCGAAGATGGTTAGAGGTGTACGTTGATTCTAAGATGAGTGGAACCGTGTGGTGGGTTGCTGAACAATTGCTGGGAACAAGGTTGTTTGACTAGAACTGGGAATAGATATCCAACTCGCTTTTAAGTGCGGTTGATCCAACCTCTATCATCATCATCTCTCTACATTACTTCTTATTCCTCATCTTCTTACGATACTCAAGCAACACCTTCCCGAGCCAGAATCAACACGATGAAGTCGACCCGCGGGTACATCTGGGGCTTGATTGCCAGTGTTCTGCCTCAGCTATTGATCCTCCCAGGAGTTCACGCTGCATGTGCACCAGGTGGAAATTTCGACCTCAGTCGTTGGAATCTCCAGCTACCCATCGGTTCTCCCGGTCGTCCCGATACTATTCAATCGAGTGCACTCCAAGGATGCGGAGGTTATTCTAACTCGGATTATTTCTTTCTGGGCAGTGATGGCTCTCTAGTAATGAAAGTGCCGAGTGCTTCTTCAGGTTGTGTCACCACTCCAAACAGCAAACACTGCCGTACGGAGTTGCGTGAATCGAACCCAAAGAGCTGGGATCCTACCTCAGGTGTCAACCGTCTCTCTGCTACACTCACTGTGGTTTCTTCAGGCGGTTCTACGTGTATTGGGCAAATAAAAATTGACGATTCGATTTCCACTAAGCCAGTTGCTGAACTCTACTACGACAACAATGGCGTCATAAAGATGGGCGTGGCGCAAACACGCGAGGGCGGTAACCAGATTCTTACAACTATTGGAACGGTACCAGTTGGAACCAAATTCTCGTATGAGATCCGTTACGAGAGCGGCTCGCTCTCTGTCACTTTGAACGGAAACAAGAAAACTCTTTCTACGTACAGCCTTAACAGCCCTCTGAGTTACTTCAAAGCCGGAAACTATGTTCAAGGCTCAGGTGCATCCGAGGTTCGTTTCCACGCCATAAATGTCTCCCATGGCTCCGCTGGATCGCCAAACATTCCGTCAGAAGCAGACAGCAGCTGCAGTGCCCAGCCCAACAACGACAGTGATAACACAGTAACGCTCAACTTCTACAACCAGAATAGTTGCTGCGGTACACAGGTCCAGAAGATCAAGATTGGCAACCTAGGAGTTTGTCACAACAGCAACGCAGCATTCACCAGTCTTAACATGAGAGTCGGTCAGAATCTCTTTGGTAAAAGCAATCAAGTGCTTTTGTATTCTGGTCGCGATTGCACTGGTACTGTTCAGCAACAGTATCTCACCAATGCCGCAAAGTGCTGGCAAGGCGCAACATGGCAGAGCTTTATGGTCGCTCCAACCTCGAAAGCGAAAAGATGGGTATCCTAGAGCAGTGATGGCTATCCTCGAGTTGAACGTCAGAACGTCGATGTTTCCGCGCAACGTCCATTTTCTGGTAGACGAATAGCGATTGCATAAGCAATGTGTAATCTAGGAGTCGGATAAAGTACATGAAATGCTGGTAAGACAATACATGGAAGAGAGTGAGGATTCTTTGTGTGCGATGGCGATTTCTAGTGTGATTTTCAAAATAGACTATGTTTTACTTTTCATCATGAGTTTCCGCTGTGTCCAACTCTCGCCTCTAATACCTTCACTTGACAAAGAATATCAAACACTCCCAGCACACATTACCAATGGACTCAGAAAGTCCTGGTTTATACTCATCAAGCCTATGCTGACATGAGACAACTCGTAAATCCAGCTCTCAACCAGATTAACTATCGCTACTTCACCTCGCAGTCGCAGCCTGCTTCCTTAAGACAAACCCAAAATACTGAAAGCTATCTCCTCCACCCATAACCTCCATATACAAATCCCACTCATTGTCCCTGTTCAAAATAGGTTTGACAAAATGTGGCTGTCGGTACGTGATATAAAGGAAGATGCCATCGTCCTTAAGTACTCTGAAAACCTTTTGCGTAAGTCAGCACCATCTCCGCAACTACGTCTATCTCCATCTGCACACTCACCTCTTTAATATAGCGCCCAGTGTTCTCCATGACCTCATCCGGCGGGCTCCACGGACTGCCGTGGATCATGGCATCTAGCGTTCCCTTGTCGAACGCGACGTCTATCGACGCAGTGCTGATACCCTGCATGTCGCGCACGTCACCACATTGCCATTCCACTTCTGGCTGATCTGGATGCCGTGATTTCATCAGGTCAACAACAACGGCTGAGAAGTCGATGCAGACTTGATTTGTGTAGCCCCGCTCGAGGAGGTCGTACGGAATACTCTGGTCATGTATTAGTGGTGCTGGGTACCCGCCTTCTTTTCCCACCACAGTGTGCATGAAGAAAAACAAAAGAAAAAACAAATACATAATGATACAGTATAAAATAGAGCAAGAACAAAACTGCAGTTACAAATCAAATACCCTCAATTACACAAAAGCAATCTCAAAGTACCGATAGGGGATGAAGTAAAAGAATCGCAACCTACACTATCCCCACTTCCCAGATGCAATATCCTGCCCTTTTTCACTTCCTCGCCTCTCCCGTTGAAAAGATGCTTTTCGAAAAACGGCTCTAGTTCGCCAAAAGCCCGGAACCACTCGTGCGTTGGCTTGTCCCCTTCTGCCTTTTTGTACCGCGCATCCCAGAACTCCGAGTGCCCGAGGGCTTGCGCTTCCTCCTCGCTAGATGGCATGATATATTTTCTTCTCTCTAAAAAAATGGGTTTTGTTCCTGTATACGATCTTGTGTCCTAAAGACCTTTTTTTGAGAGGCACCTTTTGTTGCTGGGTGAGCCGAAAATTTTGGCAAGCGCGGGCGGGGGTGGAAAGAAAATCGCTTGGTTTGGGCCTACTCGAGTACTATCCGGTTTGACAGCTCTTAAATCTCTTATAATTATGAGGAAATTGTACGAAAAAAAATACGTAATGGAAACTTGATCAATTGTTATCCACGAAGAGCGATCCTACCTGGGCAATTGGGTTGTGCGCAATGGCTGTGATGGGGTGCGGTACTAGTAGTGCCGGGACCATGTCCCTTCGCACTCCGACACAGTTAAAAAGTATTCCATCAGGTCAGAGGCAGAGAGACATTGGCTCCACCCCCTGCCACTGCTCAATTCTAGCGCAGCTGTGACACAATCACTAGTATTCACATATATTATTCAAATCAACACAATTGTATGCCGTATCGTAATAAAGGCGACAATAACAGTGTGTTCACTATTTGTCCATACTACGGACGATGCATTAAATGGGAGGGTATTGTGAACCAAACACAACGCGAGCATGTGATATTTCATCGATTTTTGGAAACAGCAATTGGCATCGTAAATTTTGTTACATCTATCTACCGACAAGACCAGCAAGTATAGCCACTTGATTCGAGTCTGTGAGTAACAGCCTTGCTTGAGTAATAGCAAATGTATTTCCAAATCAATGAAACCGACCTTTTAAAGCTGGCGCTTTCAGATGCGAACCATTGCAAGCCCTTTCCAAGTCCTTTCATACTAGGGCGAAACAAAGACAGTGTCTCATTGCCAAACTACCAGAATGCAGAAGTGAGGCTTGGAGGTTTGTTGAGCACATAGAATCCAGTTTTCAAAAAAAAAACGCTCTTTTGGTGTTATCCAAGCTCGGTTTGATGACAAAATTCTCTTGCTTACTGCTTCATCGTATTTCGACTCGATTAAAATGAGATTCCAACTGATGACCTATGTGAGAAGGCACAACCAGAAACACATCACAGCAGAAAGCACAAAAGCAGACTCAACCGTCAGGTCATTGTATATCGCAAGTAAAAAGCGTTGTTGCAATTTCTAATTGTTTGGGAGACCAAATTCGTCATTTTCGACTGATGGCTGCGTCCAATCGTTGTATTGCATCTCTGGATCGACTGGAGGAGGTATATGCTGTTGCTGAGGTAGCTCCGACACAGACGGATCTAAACTCGGATTGTTGGGCATTGCTGATTGCCACCAGAGATTTTGCATGTCGACAATCGGAGGGCCCTGGTCAAAAGTTGTCATGAAAGGATTGCCGAACGAAAAGGCCGTGGAAGGGTCGTGTTGAATTGGGAAATGATGGAAGGGATTGGAAAACTGTTCGTTGAAGAACGGGTTTGGGAGCGTATCTGAGGAATTTTCGGTGTATATGGGTATGTCCCAGGGCTCTGATTGAGTTGGGAAGGTGAACTCTTGTTGGTGCTCCGATGGCCGCGACTGCGGAGGCTGATTGTGATCATCATCTAGGAGCTCGCTCACCTGATCGCGCAGATTAGAAGCAGATGTATTGAGGATCTTATAGACCACATCATGTGCCCGAGAGGCGACAGGGTCATTGACTCGCATGGCACGAAGCCAGCTCATTAACTTCTTGATACAGGACAATATGTCCGATTTATGCTCTTTGATGTTCTGACTTTCGAAAGCCATCTCCAGTAGAAGTACAGCCATGCTTTGCATGACTTGGGTATTCATTGTCAGCAAGATTCGGGGTTTTCTAGACTTGACAAGACTCACTGATATGGATAATGTTCCACCAAGGTCCCCGAGAGTAGATCAGGGTCGTGTCTGGTTGCTCAGGAAACAATGCTGTTATGCGTCTCGCTGCGTAAACGCATGCTTCGGCCATTTTAGCATTGAAATTTGCCGAGTGACTGCTTTCGGATGCGATTCTTCGCTCAATCCTACATAGGCATGGCCGTGTGATCAGGATCCTCGTACTCCAATAGTAGATTCTGAACAAGAAGCGTTGGCGGTTGAAGTCAGGCTGCTGATTCCAACTGTTGGATCGCAGATCATCAGACGGTAAAGCTGTCTTTGACCATTCCTCGAGTTCCTCGAGAAGCTCTGTTATTCTAGTCTGAACGTGCTGTAGCCACAATTGTTAGCAAAGCCAGCGACCAACGAAATGCAAGGATGAGTGGCCAAGTAACACGGCTGTAAACATACCTCCCAGGATCTGGCCGCAATTCGCGGGGAATATAAGCTGAGAAGGACCTTTTGCGAGATGAGATTCAGTTTGATGTATGCGACCTGGTCAATACTCTCCTCAGTACCTTTGTCAGACTGAGAAGTACCACTCCTCACGCTCGAATGTGGTGAACTATAACTTGTACGAACACGGGATGTTTGCCTTTGTGCATTGGTATCATTGCCTGGCGATCCAGGCGTGGATTTTGGCATGGCTACAGTGCAGTCCGCATCGCCAATGACCGGAGGGCGACCTGTGAGGGACGAAACCAAGCATTCAATAGCGTGCAGACACCACCATGTCCTTACGAGTGGCTCCTTTTTAGCCTCATCAAGTGAGGTGTTCTCGTTTCGTAGGTGAAGCCCGAGAGCTAAGGCGAGCCTAATGGAAATCCCGATCATGATCCAAGCCCTGCTTACATGGCCAATCGAGAGGAAGTAAAAAGCTAGGGTACGGCTCTGTAGTTTGATGGTCAGCTACTTGAGAAAGAGCATAGGTATACAAATGACATACAGCTTGGACTCTATCTATAGTAGGTGCTGTAATAAACATGAGGGGATCATTAAGGCGCATGAGATGCACTGCGCGGGTCATGTAAATCAAGTGATCTCTTTCATCTCCTCTCCATGGAGCTCCAACAAGCTGAGAATATTTCGCACCGATTGCAAAGAGCAAATTCATGGTGATGCGCCATTGTGTGGGAACTTCATACGGATGTTGGTGCTTTGCTGACTGGATATAACGGCGAAACTGGTCCTCAAAATCGTCTGGCATGAGTGGAAAAATATTGTGGACGGTCTCGAGATAGCAATTGAACAGCTGATCAGCAATTCCTGGGTCCGGCAATTCGTAAGGGTCAACCGCGATATCTATCTCGATGTCGTCACTGTCTAGATAAAAAGTCGCGTCGGTTGTGTGGTGCATTGAGCCTTGCTTAGTATTCTGTCTGCGTTCATGCATAGCCTCAATTCGCTCATTGACAGATCCTGAATTTGCTCCAGGAGGGCCATGGTGCTGTTGGTTAGGACCTGTACTTCCGAATTCCGCTTGGCGTTGAACGCTTCTCAGCCACTGAACCTCAGAGTTCTGGCCTATGTAGCCGGTCTCTCTCGCCTCGCGGTTGCGCATTAAGTCTTCGTCGAGGAAATCAAGGTCTTCATTTGAACCGACTGAGGCAGTAACGAATGCCTCGCCATGGTCGGCGTTGTTGGACGTCTGGTCTTCCGAAGATTTTTCGCGAGGTCTTTTGCCCAAGGTCTTGACAGATGGAACGGAATCCAAAGAGACAAGGTCTTCTTCTACCTGCAAGAGACTAATCATCAATAGGTATTCTTCGTATTACATCACTAGGACATGTAATGCAGTCATTTGGACCTACGTTCTGCAAAACTTCGTTGATGGCTTTCTTGTCTGCTTCGTTAACGTGCCCCTCTAGCGTTCTCAAAAGACTGATAAGGTCCTGGTTCAGTCGCATTGCCCTGGGTTATCAGCAGGAAACTATGTGACTAGGGTCTTGGAGACATACTCTACAAGCCGATCGCGTCGTGCAGAGTCGTAAACACAAACTAAGTTACCCCGCTTGCAAGAGGCACAACGCGGCATGTCTCCTGAACATCGTACTTCTGTATCAGGTATCAGTAGGGAGAATCAAGCCTAGTAGGGCTATGGCATACTCCGTTTGCGGCAGGCTTTGCATGCTCTTGCTCTACAAAAAACGCATCAGTTTGTAGGCTGTCACAGGGGCATCTGATACTGACACCCGCTCCTCTCTCTCGGATTTCTCTTGCTTCTCCTTGCCGGGACGTGGTGGCAGCTTTGGGATCGCAATCTTCCTGCCATGTTCAGGATGGGACGACTGGAGCGAGTTTCCTTGCATCACGAAGGCAGACAGGCATTGGAATACAAAATAATGCACGCTACTAGTTCACATGCAGCTTGCGTGCCGCCGCTTTGATGTCTGGCTTAAGTTAGGCTCCGCGGAATGCGTGAAGGGAGTCGGATGTTTTGAGAAGATGAACGTACAAGGCGAGACGGGTGTGAGTGAGGTGTAATGGCCTGTAGATAGAATGGAGATGTGAAAAGCGAACTGTGCGATTTCTCCCTATGTTCGATATGTTGGCTTAGGCAAACAATGTTTTCCCTCGAGTTGGCTCGTGTACGAAGGGCAATGGATGGGTTGAAACTGTCGAGGTTGGTAAAAACGGCGTCCTATCTGTGAGATGCGTGATAGGCGGGAACAAGTTCCGGTCTTGGTCCACCTAGTTATTCAGGCGGCACCCGTCAGCCTTTTTTCTTTAGGAAAGAAGGCATGACTAATATGCATGGCGAATCCAGTTTCAGCTCGCTCTAACTTCGTACCAGTAGCTGTTTCTTGCACGCGCAGTCTGCAGATTCTGATCTGGTTTTGCTCCGTTGGGATCGCGATCGCAGATGTTGCCACGAAAAAGGGCCGTGAAACCTCGTCCCCCACCAGGATGAACTGCTTCGGAAAAGGAACAATCAGATAGAAACCACGTATATCAATACGGTATCAGTACTCTAGGCAGGTCTCCAGTTAGTTATGGGCCATTGAAAGAGCAGCTTGGTGGTATTTCTTACCATCAGTACGTACACACACGCATACGTCATACTGACGACTAAGCTGCAAGCTGCTTCTCTCGCCCAACCACCAAAACATCTGCAGATCCGCATCCAGCTCGATGATATAAGGCTGTATCGCCGTCTGGTAGACATATGGGGAAGTTTGTTTTTGATTACCAGGTGGCATGCCTCCCACAGCCTGTACTGGCCCCTCAGGAAACATCCGCTAGTTTGTCGTCGGCTAGCGCGTGGGCGGGATGCAGGCATCCGCCTGCCCACTATCGGATCGTTGTCATTGCTTTCTCACACTCTGCAGCACCTCCACTAAATCACACCGTGGTCTTGTATAGATGCCAGCAAGAACGATTGCATGCACAACCTGCCGACAAAAACGCATCAAATGCGACGCGACGCTTCCACAATGCCTCATATGCATTCGGACCGGCCGAAAATGCTCCGGACTGCAAAAGGGCCCATTGATAGTGGACATGACGAGCGTCGCCAAACATGGCATGCGGAAGCGCCAGCCAAAAGTGTCGGCCAAGAGCATCTATAGGCCTGTCTCGTCAGAGACATATTCTGCTGACAAGCTCTCACCAACCATATCTCAGCGCTTTATCGTGACTGAGGCCTTTTACGGCCGTTTTCTGGCATACTTCACATCCGAAGGCGAGAGCAATGACATCCAGAACCGACGAACCTGGCTGCACAGCCTGCCTATTCTGTATACAGATGGCACCGATGATGCTTTAGTATTGGCCGTTCAAGCCACGGCATCTGCGTACTGCGCTGTTGAAAGCGGCAACCTCGCCTTAGCCCAACACTCGTGGAAGGCATATGGGGAAGCCCTGCGAAAGCACGCAGGCCTGGTTTCCCGGTTGCCGTCCAAGACCGAGGTTACAGTGCACATGGTATCCACAAGCGTACTATTTAGCTTTTTCGAGGCTATGCAAGCTACGAGTGCAGACGCGTACTGTGCCCACATCTACGGCGCTGTGAGAATGCTTCAAATGGCGAAACCAAAGCAATGTTCACAAGGAGCCTTGTGTCAGATCTTCTACCATCTGCGAACCCAGCTGGCATTCATCCACTTGACTGGTACTGGCAGGGGAGCGTCGGTCCAGATACAACAGATTCTATCAACCGCATTGGCATACAACCGACTTCCCATCTTCCAGAGAGTGATGAACCATGTATCGACACTAGCGGAAATGTACGAAAAGCAGAGAAACGGTGAAACACAACCTCTTTCTCCTACAATCTACATTATGATCAAGACCGAGATCGAGTCACTCTGGCACGAATATGAAGACGAGACAGCGAACATGGGCATGCCGTTTCGTCGAGCACACGGAAACCATGGAGCTCTCCAATTTCGCGATACTTTCACCGCTCTTACGGTGGCGTATTTCAGCGCTGCTTCTATTCTACTTGATATTGCAGGACCTCATCTCATGACTTCCTTTTTACGTATGGAGGATTTCTACGCGACCATCTTACAAGCTTCACAATTTTTGCAATCAGATCGTATCGGCTTTACATACATGCGGGTAGCATTGCCTTTACTCTTAGTGGCACTGCACGCACCTGAACCAAACCAACGGGAGCAAGCTGCTGGATACTTCAAGCACTGGACGAAAGGATCCATGTCCGGCATTAGCACACTTGCGTTGGATGCGATAGATCACCGTCAAAGCAGCAAATCATGCCTTGCATACAGCAAAGCCCGCTGACATGAAATCCCTTGTCCCTTACTGCAACCACCACTACCATCTCGATGAGAAACAGCATGCACTTTAGTCGTCGGAGTTTCCACATCCTTATGCTGGTCCCCGGATAAGTTAGCCTACCCAGTGAAATCCCCACACATCACGCCACCTAGCCTTATGGAGTCTAGCCCACCAAGCCTTTGTGCACGATGCTCCTTACAAAACACCGATCCTCGAGTGCCTTTTTTTCTCCTCAAGTGGCCCCAACTAATACACTTCCACCACATTACGTTGTCCTGTGGCCCTGGCGATGCACAGCCAAAAACCCGATCTCCATCCACTGTGCTCCTTTCGCGGTCTCCACTTGTTATTAAAAAAAGAAATCATATAACTTTGTTCGCACATACTACGGGTAACACGGCGCATACGTGTTGTAGGGTAAACACTAGCTTGGTACGAATACTTTGCTGTCTAGTATCTATGTCAGACAAAAGACTGAAATTGAGCTCTTTTTCTCTCAAACGATAAACGCTGTGTGAAAATGAGATAGGCGGGGAATTCGAGCTTGTTGGTTTTCAAATCGAGTATAGGAAACCCCCCCAAGGACAAGCCTGCAACATATAAATTTCCAAGTCAGATAAGATGGTTAGTTTAAAAAAAAACTACTATGGTAAGTCATTCATAGACACAAAACATGTTTACGCATCTCTCTTAGTTTATAGTGCGAGGAAAGTAGAAACGAAATCCTTTTTCCCCATTTCCACGACAGATCTTGTTTCCAAGCATACTGGCGTTTTCATGATAGCTATTGAAAGCAAAAAAAAAGGGCAAACCAAGTCAAAGAAGAGAAGAAAAAAACTAGACTAAGGCAAGCATACACACGCACGCATACATAATGTTAGACACATACAATACCGGATCAGCCTTTAGCACACAAACACACACACACTCTCTCTACATAAAACTACATTCCCTTTCCCTTTCCCCCATTGCTTAAAACATCATCCAAAACACGCCCAGGGCTTCGCCTTTGCACAGCTTCCCTACCTATCTAAGTCTTCTGCATACCCTCTACAAACTCAAGCGCTGCTTCCCTCTCGACAACATCAATACTACTCGTCTTATTCGAATAACTCACGCCGTAGCAGCGATCCGCCACATGCACCATTTCCGGTCTGAAGGTGGTGCAGATAAACTGGCCACCACCATCGCCCTTCTGGCCACCATGGCCACTCAGACGCTGCAGCATCTGCGCAACTGCAGTACGATACTGGGCATCGAGGTTTGCATCGATTTCGTCAAAGAGGTAAAAAGGCGCCGGGTCGCACTTTTGGATGGCAAAGATGAGGGCTAGGGCACATAGAGATTTCTGACCACCAGAGAGTTGGCCGATTTTTTGCTGCTCGTCGTGCTTGCTGTTGAAGGAGACAGCGATGCTGACGCCCGTGTATTCTTCCACTTTGCTCTTTTTACCTTGGGTTTCTTGGCCCTCGTCGTCGTCATCGTCATCATCGTCGGATGCGTTACCGCGGGTGTCGCGGTCGGATTTGCGGTTGATGATGAGACGGCCGCGACCAACAGGTACGAGCTGCTGGAAGACTTCTCCAAAAGCGGCGGCTACTTGTTTAAAGGTACGGGCAATGGCCTCATCTTTACGCTGGTCAAGCACATCAATGAGGTTCTCAATCGATTTGCGTGACGTGTCGAGTTCAGCACGACGTTCCGTCAGGGTACGGCGTTGACGCGTGAAGTTTTCGTACTGTTCGAAAGCTTTCTTGTTGACGTGTGCAAAGCTCTTCAGGGCTTGATTAACCTTTGTGAGCTCCTTGGTAACCTTTGAAAACGGTTAATATTTGGAAATTGACCCCATATGCGGGAGATATTGCGCAGTAGCCTTACCTTCATGGTATCCCATTTGGTGTATTTCCGATCAACGTCTTCTGGTAGAGTACCCAAGTCTCTGATGTCCCGCTTTACTTCGGCTAGTCGATCGGTGAGGCGGCTGCGATCCGAGTCCTTCTTGGACATGGCCTGCTCTTGCTTGGCCATCATCTTTGCAAGTTGCCGGTTGTTGGCCTCTTTTTCGTTTCTTGCATTCTCTAGCTCACTCAACTGCACTCGGATATCTTCAATTTGAGCATCAGTCTCCTGTATCTGGTGATCAAGGTTGGCGATAGTCCGGTTGATATCGTCCAATGCGCGTTGACACTCTCGTAACCTTGTCGACTGGCTTGTTGATCCACCAGCGCCGCCTTGCTGTGCCTGGATGTTGTCGAGCTCTGGGTTCAAGTTTTCGTTTAGATCAAGCTCAGCCTCGACTTTTTGGGTTTCTAGGGTAGTTCGTTCCTGTTTGACGCGTGCGAATTGTCGCTTCAGATCTTGTACTGTACTTCGCAAAGTCGCCAGCATCTGTTCCTCGTCGTTCGATAACGCCTTCTCAAATTTGGAGGCCATCTCGGCCTCCCAGTCGCTCTGTTGGGCGCCCAGCTGATTGATTGCTGATTGAAGTGTGGCGGCAGTCATTTGCTTCCTTGCCAGTGTATCCTGAATGTCTCGCAGTGTTCTCTGCTTAGCCCGTAGCTCTTCTCTCATTGGCGCGTAGCTATTCTCGCCCTTGTCTTTCTCGTGCTCGCGTCGTCGAACCTCACTCAGAGCTGCAGTAAGTTGTTGCCGCTTCTGCTCGAGTTCCGTAGCAATTTCACGTTTGCGCCGCTGTAACTCATCGTATTGTGTGCGCATCTCAGCGAGCATTTGGTAAGCACGGATCTTGGACTTGGTTGGATCGTGGTAACCTCCCCGGTATTGGCCCTTTCGCGAGGCATTGTCTCCGTCTAGAGTGTATGCACGGACATTGTATTGCTTTGCGTTCTTCTTACAAGCAGCCAGGTCGGGGCAGACGACAATCTTGCCAAAGACATGCTTGAACGCTTCCTCAAATTTTTCGTCGTATCTCAACTTTGGCAACAGCGGTTGCATGTCTCCAGTCACAGGTAAATTCGGGTCATGAGCGCGGATGCGGTTGAGAGGAATAAAAGTAACGCGTCCGCCCTTGTCCTTGATGAGCCTGTCGATAAGTTTACTCGAGACGTCGTCATTATCTACGACGACATTGAAGAGAGCACCCTCTGCCGCAGCTTCCGTGACTGCTCGGTAGTCACTGCTGACGTCGAGCAAGTCCGCAATGGTTCCATGGACACCTTCCAGCTCGCCTTCTTTCTGATATCGACGGAGCGACTCTAGACCACGACTGGTGCCGTGATCAAGCAGCCGGGAGAAAGAGCTCTCTGCTTTGCGGAGTTCTGCTTGGGCGTTTGTCAATTGAGTGTTAACCCTGTTCTCCTCTCTGTAAAGGTTCGTCTGTTCGTCATGGACAGCCTTGTAGGCATCCTTGGCTTGCTCGACTTTGGCAGCAAGATCAACGCTGGCGTCTCCTTCGCTCTCAATGGCAGATCTGAGTGTGGCAATCTCGCTCTCAATGCGCTCAATGTCGCTTTGGAGTTGAGCAATCTCCTCGTTCGTCTGCATGAGAACAGCCTTGCGGCGGCTGAGATCGCCATTGGCCTGCTCTATTTGAGCTCGTAAAGCATCATCGCGCTGTCGCTTTGTGGTGTAGAACGCTGTACGACCCTGCTTCTCTTCTAGTCGCTTTTGTTGGCCTTCAGCTTCCAACAGTTGTGCCCGAACAGCGTCCTCCTCTTCCTTCTTTGCGTTGTATTGCGGCAGCAGTTGATGGAGTTCAGCTTCACGTGCTCGTATTTGTTGTTGGAGTGTTTTCATTTGGGTGTCGCGTGACTTCTTGGTTCGCTGGGCGGCCGACTGGTTGTCCTGCAATGCCTTGAGCTCAAGCTCAATCTTTGCCTTTTCTAGCGTAGCTGACTTGCGCTCCTGCTCAGACTGCACACGATCCTCTCTCAGGACGTCGAGATCGCCTCTCCGCTTGTTAATGTCTGTGTCAATCTGGGCAATCTCAGCCTCCGTCTGCACAAAAGCTGCCTCATTGGTCTCTTTCATCTCACGACCCTGGTTTTCCAGATGGTCGATGTTCTCAATCAGGGCCTCGAGATCGGCCTCTTCACGAGACTTGAGTGTGTACATCAAAGAACGGCGTTCCTTGTCGTTTCGGCTCCATGCCTCGAGCTCTTCTTTCTCGCCCTCCAACTCGTCCAAGCGCTCGTTGATGGTAGCAACGACTCCGTCAATATTGGCACATTTGCTGTCGGTATCGGCGAGCAGCTTCAGACTGTTGGCGCGTCGCTCTTCGTAAACATTGGAACCAGAAATCTCTTTGAGAAGCTTGAGTCGTTCCGAGTCCTTCATGTTGGTGAGTGCTGTAACACGGCCTTGGGGCACGATATAGTATGGGTTTGATCGTGAGAAACCGGCGGATTCGAGGATCTGCATGACTTCTGATTTGGTAGCATTCTTGCGGTTCACCGAGTATTCGTCCTTCTTTGCACCAATTGTCCGGCGGAGGTAGAATTCGGGCTTGCCCGTCTGGAAACGATCCTCTGTGTTGTCGAAGCAAACCTCGACGTAGGCAGACATGACGGCGGAACCAGAACCCTCGTGCAGCAGTGCTTGACGCTCCTCACGGCCGAGATTGTGGTAGTCATCACCGAGCACGAAGCGCACAGCGGCGAAGAAGTTACTCTTTCCGGAGCCATTGCGACCGACGACGACGTTGCAGTTGGGCGAGAAGGGCTCGATTTGCATCTGCTCCTTGTAGCTCTTGAAGCCCTGGATGGTGATTTGCTTGATGTAACCCATGACGGTGGTTGGTCGCGGCTACGGCAGCGCGGGCGAATCAACAGAGAAAGGTTTGCGGTCGCGTGTATTCGTGTGTGCGATCGCGATGGGGCTCTTCAGTACATGGTGGGGCGGTCGTGGTGTTGAGTGTGGATGGGCAGCCGTCCAAGCACTGTTGCGCCGACGACGCGGTGCGCGTCGCGCTTCCCGCCAAGATATGATCAACTACGCTAGTACCTTTTGGGCGCCTACACTCTGTTCACTACAAGAGTATTGCTGGCAGACTGGCTCCGGCGCAACCCATGTATCTGAGTATATTTTACGCGTTGTATTTGTGGTATAAATATCATCATTGTTGTTGTTTACTTTTCTATTTAAACCATGAGAAAAGCTAGAGTAAAAGATGGGTTCATGATAAGCTAACATGGACGAATGCAGCCTTTGAACGCTCGGGGCCTGTTCACTAGAGTAGCATATTGGGACGAAAGCGTGATGGCTTGATGCTGTATACTTATTGACGAACGACATTGCAGAACTTGGGGAGGGGAAAGACTAAGTAATACAACAGGATTTGTGATGTTAGCCTATTGCGGAACGGACAGCGTTGGGGAACAAGCAATGACCCTTGTGTTATTGAAGCGTGCCCACAGACTCTGCCGATACATGTGCTGGGCCAGCATTGCTGCAGGCATTGGGACTATACGGCTATGACGCTAGTTTGTAGAGAATACTCCACTTGGGTCTAGACCTACACATGTATGCATGCATTGCAGCGCCGTGGCGAAGATTGGCAGACGCAGTTGAGGAGGGAATAGGGGGGTTTGAATAGAAAACGCTCGCGAAACACGAGTTTTGGAGTAGTCGAACAGTTGGAGTTGTTGCCACTCGGGGCAATCTGCCGCTTGGACGTGTTCAGAGCAGATACATGCTATCACGTACCTGCTGGTGCTAAGGCGGCGGGGAAAGAACGGGCCACGGCGCTTTCTCGGGGGTTATTACATAGGGTGGTGCTGGTTTGGTTCGTGAGAGGTAATCGACTAGCGACAGAGGAGGGCAAGGTGTCTCTCTGATGGAGCAAAGCAGCACGACAACCAAGCTTTCTCAGGTAATTGTGGCGGCGCGATGGAATGAGTATATGTTAATATGTATGTGTCTCTCTTGCTATGATGCCATGCTTGTCCCCGCCCAGTGTCGGACGCCTGTGCAGGTGCTGCGCGCGTCGACGACGTGTCAGCTGCAGTTTCGACGACAAAGTCGGCATGGCTGTTAGATGGATGGACGGACGGACAAGAGTGGGGTTGCCGTTCTGCTCTACCGCGTGCTGATAGCTATTGTATGCCTCTTTTTGGCGCTGGCGCAGGCGCAACGTGCGATGATGCAACGCCGGCAGGGAGGCGGCCCAGCCAAGCAAGGGCCACGATCGGATTTGCAAGCAAAAAGATGCGATTCTGCCAACTTTCCCATGTCCGGTGGCAACTTTTCGATTCTTCTGACTAGCCCCCTCCCGAGCCCGCCACCTGGCCGGTGATGAGCTCTCACCTCGGCTGTCTGGTACGGCCCATAAGCGAGGACATGGGAGCAGATTACGATGAGCATTGGGCTTAATATGTGTGCGCCTCTTTGGCTGTTACGCGCGGCGCGCATTTTGCCTCGACTCGTTGGGCGAGGCGCGCTACAGGTCGAGTGTACATGGCTTGTCGGAAAGGGAGGAGGGCCATGTGCACAGCGTACATTGCATGTCAACCATGTCAATCATGGCAACCAATGTCGCCAGCGTAACCGCATCATGGGAACGCCGCATTGTGGCAAGCAAAGGCGCGTTACTGAGTGCAGAGCAGCGTACCGTGGCAGAAGAGCGGTTATGTGGAGGAGTAGCGTGGGTGGGTGGTGCAACCCCTCTATAGTGCGCCATGCAAAGTGGGGCGGGCGGTTTCCAATGGTGCCGTGCTGTTGACGTGCCGTGAATTCACCACTCGTCGCAGGTCGCGGTGAAGGGACTATCTTGCCTGTACCTGGCACAAGTGAGATTGGTGGCGTGTAGCCTACTGTAGGCATCGACGCGTCGTGAGGCAGACAGCGAGACAGGCAGGGAAAAGGTCAAGGGCAAGCCAGAATTCATGTGCGTGTCGCCATGGGGTCGCGCCAGACATGATTGGCCTAGAATCGCGGCGACAAGGCCGAGCCATAGCGGAGCCGTGACCTATTGGGGGGAAATGTGCGGCGCGCGCAACCTCTGGCGTGGATAGAGTTCGTTGTCTTGTGCTCCGCGGAACATGGTGTCTTTTGCAACAACAGCCGGTGGGTTGTGGGGAGTGTGGCTAAGACGGTCGAGACACGATGGTAGGCGGCCATGGTGGTGAGGAGGAGGGTGAAGGTGAAGGTGAAGGTGAAGCCATCGGTGGAGAAGCCACAGCAGCCACGGGCAAGGAGGCCAGGAGCACAAGGAGCCGCGCGTGCTGGAGACAGCAGCCGGCAGGTGAGGCGAAAAGGCATCGAGAGAGCATCGAGATTCAGCGTGGGCTGCAACGCCGATGACCGTATTCTCAGCCGATCGTCGATCTACCAGCGGCGCTACGTCACCGGGCGCACAGGCCCCCAATCATGTCCCGGCCCGCCGGAAACGGCGCTAGTGCCCCTTGCAATCGCTTTCGCAAGTTCCGCATGTTACCAAAGCCCCAAATGTCCCATTTGCAAAATCCCATATCAGCCAGTGCCTCGCCCTGGGCCCCGTTCTGCACTGCTCCTTTCTGCACCCTTTGCCTGTTCCCTGAGATTCATACTTGCCTAGCTGGCTGGAGCGGCCTTTCTCTCCGCTTCCTCCCCCAACGGCCTACTTGACCGACTTACATCATACCAAACGCTCTTGGCTCTGCGTCCACTGCCGTCTGCTCCTTCCACAACAACCCATCCATATAACTACCTACCCTCCCAACCCAATTACCCCTCCATTCTCCCATCCTCTCTCTTCACTCCCCTCCACCACCCACACCCACACCCACACTGTACAAACACATCCAAGATACATACACACTGCCTCGCCGCCCCCCATGACGGAGATCCAACAACAGCCTCAGCTCGACTGGGCCGGCGATGCCTTCACTGCCTTGCATCCCTCGGCCACAGCCCACGACAAATGGAACACGCCCTTCAGCAACCAGGTCCCCATGTCCACACAGGCCTTTTCCATCCCCCCTTCCCTCCTGACTCACGCCACTCTGGAGCGATATGGCCAAGTCACTCCACCAGAGGAATTCTCTCCCACTCATACCATGCAGAACGAGCGCGAGTCTTCCATTCCTGTTGAGCAGCTCCGCAACGAGACAAATTTGTGGCCCAAGAAGGAGCCCAGTCCAATGCAAATGACCCCGCCCGAGGTGCCCTCTCCCAAGCGACGCCGCACAACAAGCAGGCACTCGCTTACCAATCACGACAATGCTGTACTACCAGGCGCATCTGCACCTGCAGCCCCTCAGCAGCAACACGTCGATCCCAACCCGCAGCCTCCGAAGCGCAAGCGGGGTCGGCCCAAATCCCAGCCACAAATGGTCGAGGCCTACACGGCAGACGGCTATCCCTTCCAAGTCTCGTCAGCCCGTCAAAACCACCTGGAAAAGAACCGCGTCGCTGCACACAAGTGCAGACAGCGCAAGAAGGAGTACATCAATGGCCTCGAGGGCCGCGCCCGCGAATACTCCGCAAAGAACAAGATGCTCAAGGAGAACGTTGCCCTGCTCCGCGAGGAGGTCCTCAGTCTCAAGAACGAAGTCTTACGCCATGCTGGATGTGGCTTTTGGGCCGTTGATGAGTACCTTGCCCGCTGTGCCGGCGGCCTTCTCGGCATGGACGTTCCGCCCTCAGCTATGTGCCATTCAGTATCACGTCAGAAAAGTATCCACCAAAGCCCCACCATGGCCGCATCGCACCTCAACGGCCAACAAGCCCGTGAGCCCAGCATGGCATCCATGACCTCGGCAGACACGGAAGATCTGGATGGTCTCGAGCTCCTCAAGGACTTCACCGACGAAGACATGGATGACATGGGTGTGTAGAAAACATGTTGGCTACTCTTTGCCACCTTGTTCCACATCTGCCTTGACTTTCCATTCTGCTTCTTGAGCACACTAGCTATGGCCGCGGTTTCTACTTTTCTCTCGACGATTCACACGATACCCCCCAGGTTTTACCTGGTTTGGAGCAACCTAAAAAGCTGCATCATTGGCTTTCTTTTCTTGTCTTTTCCTTCTTCTTTTTTCCTATTCCTTTCAAGGGCTTTCTACGTATGCTGTAATGACCAATGGCGGTCGGGAACAAGTCCCGCAGCAGTACCAACGGATTCACGAGCTGGCGTTTATGCAACTGGCTGAGAGTCGGATGTTTGATAACCGCATGTATAACAATACGATTAACATGGCAAAAGAAAACGAATGATGAAGGTCGTCATCGTCACATTTCCCTAAATAGTTTCAATGAGCACATACACACTAGGTGGGCGATCCACCACAATTACATACATACATGTCTCTTCCTCGATACTGCTGCTTCCAATATTCCGAACCAATGACTTCCCAATCTTTGACACGACTAGCTAACCTTTTTGCATCCCCCAGCAACATGACGAAACCAAGCATCGTTAGCCCCCGCTTTAGTCGCAGCATCCAAGCAAGCAATCACATCCATGAGCCAGAGCAGACAAGCATTCAATAAACCCTTTCTCTTGCCCAACCCCACAAATACATGCACGGTAACATCCCCACGCCTAAGCTTTGCCCGTCTCCCCTACCCCTACTCCTACCCCTACCCCCCTTCCCGAGCCTGACCCTGAGACCTCTTGACGTCTGACAGCCCTCCCGCCCCAACGACGTACAAAGCCTCGGCCTCTAATTGGTCTACGGAACGAGCCTCCGATGCTGGGACGGGAACAGCAGTACGTCCTTGTAGACGAGGGGAAAGGTGTAGCAGTGAAGGTATTGGTGTTTGTATGTTTTTGCTGTTGAGTGGTTGGATCGCTGTGGTGTTTCTTTTCCTTTCTTCTTTTCTTTCTTTCTTTGCATGAGCACGATATTCGACATGTTGTTTGCAACATGCTATGCTTCACCTCCTTTTCACAATGTTGTTTGCAGTTCCAAAGGACGTCTTCTCTGCTTCAGGAAAACCACCTACACACGTCATTGTGTGCATTGCGCGTTCCAAGACATGGTGAGCCTCTGCCCCTCCGCCACTCACACATTCATACATCATACCTTTACTCTACTCTAGCAGAGTGGATCGCTTCCATGTCAATATCTTCTGCAAAAATGACGCTTTTCACTCTCCCAACACTTGCCGGTTGTCTTCAAGTCTCCATCTTTGAATCCTCAATGGCCACGGGTCAGTATTCCGGTCGTCCGGTTGAATCCCTCTCCAACACTGTTGATCAACACCGCCCCACTTTTTACAAGATACGAACCGCTTTTTTCCATGACACTCCACTCGGAGATATTGAACGTTCATCACTAGGACAAGCGAAGCGACATGGAAAAGAGTAAGAAAAAGACTGGAATATGACGTAGATTGGGGGCTTGCCCCAACCTGTCACACTGCCCCTTTACCAAGCGTGTGGCATGAGACTAAGCCGATGTTTGTATGGAGACTGGTAACGTAAAAGCTGAGCTGAAAGGGGAGTGGGGTAGGAAACACGACACGGGCAACCATCCAAACTGGGGGCGTCTAACGTGATTACTTGGCTTTGTCAAACCACAATGCCCAACTCTTTCTCTCCTTTCGAGTGTGATGAATGCCATGTCACGCATGCTCCAGCCACGTACCACGGTTCTCCCGTAACAATCTTGGAAGTGCAGATCTTGAGCAGCAACAAGGGCTCATGTTCCTACGTAGACAGTGGCGCTGCCGTTGTAAGGCCCGCGGAAAGGCCCATATTATCACTCTATCTGCTGGCCCCCTCTCCCCCCTCCCAGCTATTCTCCTTCAGGCCCAGCTTGACCTAAGAGTAGCATGCAAGTCATGCCCGGGTTCGTGTAGTAGGCCGAAGGAAAGGAAAACTGGGGCCCAATGTCTGGTTCTGGACCACGAAAAGAGGAGACAGTTAGGGGAAAAAAGCAAAGAAAATAACAGACATGAAATGGACAGGTCCCCGCAAATCCAAGCAATCAAACGTGGCTTGATAGGCCGCGGAAAGCATCGCCTAAGCAACACCGGTTTTGGCAGCTGCATAACGGGCAATTCCGACTATGCCATTTTTACCCAAAGGGAAATCCCTGTCCTCGTCTCACGGTGCCCTACATAGCCGCAGCAGTACGCAAACTGCGAGAAATCTGGATACACCTAAGTGTCACCAGACGCCATTGATTCGATGAACCTCGGCCAGTCTTTCCCACGTCCCTCCCCCCCCCCCCCAACGTGGTCCTGTTACTTTTTCCTTTCCCTGTTAACCCACCCGGATGATGTTCTGCCTTGTCGGTTCATAAAAATACGGCCCGAAAACAAATCTTGCTTTGTTTTTTTATTGGATAAAGTAGTTAGGCGTGTACTCTGAGGCATGTTGCGCGACCAGAACAAAAAGAACCTCAAAGTGGGGAGAGTTCGTGTATCAAAGTCCAAAGGAGGGAAAATTGATGTAGCAGCTGGTGGGCAAGTCAGACGATATGACGTCACATGCTCTTCCAACTCAATGCTCACTCAAGCAAAGAAAGGAGGGATGTGAAATGGGTCCAAAAAAAAGCGCCACACAACGCCGCACGTAATTGGGACCCGTTGGGTACAGACAGAAAAAGCCGCAACGGTTTCGACAGGGCGTGTTCGCAGGTGTTGCAGATTGGGAATAGGAAGGGAATGTGATGAGAGGGGCCGCGGGAACGAAAGCGGGGATGCGGTTTGTTCCCAGGACTGTCATTCAACAGGCGGTCGTTTGGACCGCAGCCAATCACAGCCTGTCTGCTTTTGTTGGCGATCATGCTGCGATATTGGGTACCGTACCCACGAAATCAGCAGCAAAGGTATACGCAAAAAAAAAGGCCGAGAAGAGGCAGTGTATTCGACACAAATGACGTCTCATCATCTTTTATGTAGTATATGCTCTTCTGCTCGCGTGCCCCTTTACACAGTTATAGAATGTGTAAAGGGGGTACTGGAAAACGACATCAGCGTACAGACTAACATACGTACAAGCTTTCCCCCTCCCTCCTTCCCCACTCTGGTTCTTCCCACGCGAAACAGCTATGATGTATTTTCTCGATACGAATTCGTCCTTTAAGTAAGCACCTCTTCATATCTCCTCGGAGTTATATTTTTCTTTGCTTTTAAACTTTGGCCCCAGGTATCCGCTTTCACATCATAAGAAAAAACAAGAAAAGAGAACCTAGGCAACCACGTGCGTTGTTTTTCATCCCCTCCTACTTATGTAACATCCCCGTGGTCACATGATATAAGATGGATTAGGTGAGATAGCAAAGGTCGTTAGTTAACTAACTAATTAGCAAAGAGTTCTGGTTCCTATCCTCTGTTCTTGGTGACCCCACATACACAGGGTTTCTAAGCCACGTGAGGGGCGGCGGCGGCGGCGGGCTGGCTGACTACGTGACTAGGTACCTACACCCAATGAGCAACCCGAGGACGGCGGTCCGACGCCAAAACATGGGCTCCAACCACTAACATGGCACCAGAGCCGTCCTAATGGAGTAAGTTTGAGCAAAGCTGTTGATGATAGTGGGGATTTTAGCCGGTGCGTCGACCAAACGGGCTTGCTATTCGTTTTTTTGTGACATGTAGTAGTAGTAGTGTCGTGAATCTATCAGACAAAACTAGGGGGTGGTAGTATGTGAAGGTTCATGATATTGGGGGCGGGGGAGCTTCCGCGATACTATGTGTAAAAAGGGGTCATTTTCAACCGAAATGTTTTTTTTTCATATACCAAACATCAAAACTGTCTATGCAGAGATTGGCGTCTTGAAGATGAGTGCGACATGGTCGTCGCCAGCTGTGACAACCGCCTCTCCGTCTCCCTGTACAAACGACATGATGCCGCCTCCCTCGCCACCACCCCGGTGTCCCCTCCATTCACCAACAAGTCCCTTACCAGCCGCTGCAGTTCCGCCTCGTGCATCCCAGCGTCTTACAACACCGTCGTACCCCACACTGGTCAACAACCATCCTCCTGGCCCTTCCCGAGTAACAAACTCAACCTTGACCACAGCTTGTGGTGACTCTTCGTCTGAGTGGGCATCTTCTATCCGTCTTCGGACAGCAAAGCGATGTGCAGTGTCAAATAGGGTGATGGAGCCGTCGACGTTACCCGCAGCCATGAGCGTCAGTGGTGCAGCAGAGAAGCTCAAGCATTCAACGTTATCGCTTCCGGCCTGCAGACTGGCCAGGATTTGTCCAGCCTGACCAGCTGATGAAGCGCCACCTTTAGCACCAGCTTGCTTGCCGCCTCCAGCCTTGTTCTTCGCGCCTCCGCCACCAGCTGATGTCGAAGCTTGTGCCGCTCCAGCGAGAGAAAGACGGGGCAGTCCGACAATGCGAATCTGGCCTTCAGGACCTCCCACGGCAACGAAGGCACCTGATGGCGCAATACCCACAGAGTACAGACCGCCCTCAATGCGGAAGCGTTCGTCATTGCCTGTCATGCCAACTACAGCCTGCGAGTCGGTTGTCGCAGTCAAACCCTGCGCCGCTGCCTCACCGAAGACATCCCAGACGTACAGGCTCGAGTCTTCCGAGATGGTCGCAAGAAATGTGCCATCAGAGGACCACGCACCGCCTGTGCACGACTCTGTGTGAAGGTAATATGCTTGAAGGACCTGTAATTCGTTGCCTTTTTCCGTGCTGATCTGGTACACCCACACTGAGCCATCGTTGGCGCCGAGCGCGACGACATTGGGGTGGTCGGGCGAGGGGTTTGAGATGAGCCAGTTGATTTCCTCTACCTCCTGTGCTTCAGCCAAGAACTTCCATTTCTTGCCATCAGGCACACCCTGCCACACGCGCAGCTTGCCGTCCAGACCAGCAGTCGCCACAAACTGACCCTTGGGTTCAGTAAAAGTAATGGCGTTAAGCGAGTCCGTGTGTCCATCCAGTTTGAATATGCTCTTCAGTCCTTCGCGTTCAGTGGGTTGGCCATCGCTGCTCGGCTGTACTGCTGCTGCCGGGGACGCATCGACAATGTAGCCCACATCGTCACCGCCTCCTGTCGCAATGATTTCGCGGTGTACGGGATGCTGCGCTATGCAAAAGATGCTGTCCTTGTGCTCATCAAAGTGTGCGACCGAGTCGTTTTGTAGGTTAATTTCCATCTCCGTCTCCTGGCGGCCCTCGTCATCGTCGTCATCGGAGTCCATGGGCACGTCGCCGTCATCCTCCTCCAGAATCTCTTCTGCCTCGTCGGCGTCTAGTGTGTTGTCCACATCATGTACATCAATGTCCTCCTCGTCGTGCTGGGGCTGATTCGAAGTGGGGTTTGGGATGGCCATTTTACAGGCTTTTTTTCTTTCAATTGATGTGGTGTACTATAATGCAAGGTATCTCGTGCTTGCGGTGCTCTGGTGCCTGCACGGTTATATACTGTATGAGTTTTCGTTTTGTGTTGCTTAGAAATGTCAATTTGCGTCTTGGACGGCGAACTTTTTTGTCAGGGTCCCTGTCGGAGGGGCTCAACGCCGACCCCACACACGTCATTTGTAATCCACTCTGAGGCTGAGCAGCAGCGTCGAGAACATTTCTGTCCTTTGACACCAACCATTGAAATATCGTACAAGGTCTAGAATATGTGCTCGTTGTATCAAAATTGACGAAATGTTCATGCAAATCATGGTGGCGTTCTGCAACACTTATATTATTCCCTGACTCTATCCTTGCTGCGTATAGAGCGAACTCTTCTTTTCAAATGAAACAAGAATTACCCTTCAGTGTCTCTTCCAAGATTCTCCATAAGTTGGGCAAGACGTTCGTCTACTTTGGCGGATTCGTTGCGCAACCTGGCAGCTTCTCGGAAAACTTGGGCGAGTTCTTCTTGAATCGATATGCTCTGGGTGGTACTATCTCGCCGCGCTTGTCTCTGAGCTGACTCTTCAAGTGCATCTGTAGATGCACCCTGTTCGGCAGCCATATTCGATGTCATCTCATAAGAGGAAACACTCTGGACTCTTGAGTGCTGCCTATCATCGCTTGCGTTCTCTTCATCATTCCTTTCTATTGACCCCCTAGTATGCTGACGGTACTTCTTCTCTCCGATGAATTCTTCTTCGCTGACGTAGCTCTTGTCGGCCACAACAGCATTAGACAGTGCAAAGGCCCAGTAACATAGCATCAATCCAACGATGTATGTGATGTAGACTGCTTTACTATTTTGTTCCCCTGCAACGTTGTCGAGATTCCATGCCCAGATATAGGCAAAATAAATGGCCAGCCCTATTACGAAGGAGTGGAGTGAACTATCGAGAAGTATGTTGGGAGCTGATATGCGCAGAATGGATGTTACTGAAGGAAAATTCTCATAGAATTTTCGTTCGGCTTCGCTAGTCTTCCTTCCGAAAAGGATTCCAAGCGGATCTTGACTGTCAATATCCGAATCCTTGTTGCGAATCCACTTGCGTACATCATCAGCATTTAGACATCTGCCTAGATGGCAGTACTGTTTCGTAGCATAGTACACGGCGATGATTGATGAGACAAGGCTGAAAGCGAAGCATCCTCGCGCCACCCAGGGTGTTCGGCTAAGTTTGTCCAGAGAGAGTGCTGTGATCGCAATCTGGGCCAAAATAGTACTCTAAAACTGGATCAGCTGTGCCGAATTGGCTAGGAGGTGAGTGTCGGTTTATGCTTACTGCGACAGCTATGATACAACACTCGTCCTGCGCTGCTCTTCTGAAGTTCATGGCATCCGTGTCGTTTTTGCTCTTCAAAATCCGTACCTGAACGCGCCAGATACTTCGATTGTCAAATATACACAAGAAACATCCCATTACTCCGTAGTGTCGAGTGAAAAATAAGATGCTGAAGAGGAGGCGAATCCCCTGTCTCGTGATTGCAACGACACCAGCGAAAACACTGAACGCTTCAACATAATACATGGTTGCAATAAGATAGGCAAAGGGGCAACTGAACCAATGCGTGTATTTGTCATTGGAAAGATAGCAAGAGAGGGTGTAACTACAAATACCCTCCTCGCAATAATTGAGCAAGGCTGAGGCTGAGCATCCGCATGTTTGGTCTGTGCGCAACTGAGGGAATACTGGGGCGCAGTTCAGCCACGTCTGGACCCTTCCGCTAGGGGTGCATTGCTTCAGCTGGAATAAGACTCGAATCAACGGTAGTAAGCAAAGAACAAAAATAATATCGTACTGCATGATTTACAAGGTTTGTTGTTGGGCAGTTGCGCCAAGTGCCCCTCGTAGTCTGGCCATAGTAACCACTGCGTAGTACTTCAAATCCCATAGTCACATCAGAAATACATGCTCTCGATGTATGTTATTACCCAGTATTTACACAAAATTCATGCGCATCCCATATTGTCTTAGTTACTATAGTATACACTCTCCTCTCTACGAAGTTCCAATTCCCTGTCCGACAGGACAGTTTGGCACATTTCCCTGCCATGCAATCTTCGCATACGCCGGCAAATAACTATTCGTAGTGAACTTCTCATCAATGTAATATGAGACCTGGCTCAATGAAAAGTTTCCACCAACATCCGGCTCGTTCAGGGCATCGACAATATAACTCGCGATGAAATCCAGGAACACAAGATCGACCGTCTCAGGCATCGATCCGTCAAGCGGGAAAGAAGCATTTGCTTGGAGATCGTTAGGCTGCGGGTAGTTTGGAATGGCTGAATGTACAGTATCGTCACCATCAGTACCGAAATCATCAGTTGTGGTGTAGCCTGGCGTAGGAGAGGTAGATTGACGACGGATAAGGCGACCGCCTTGTTTAGAACGACGAACTTGTCCTTCGTAGTTGTGAGTGAGTGGCGGATCGATACAGGTATCACGATCGGCAAGAATAGGACTGAAACCAAAGTCGGCTGTTGCAAGGTCTCGCTTCTTCTTTTGAAAGGGTCCCGCGTTCAGGATACTAATGACTTGCGACGCCTGCTTATAGGGAACATCTGGGATATACTGGAAGGCGTCTTTGAATGGAGAAACTATAAAGGAATCATCGTATGTGAAGGGGCCTTTGGCAAGATCAAAGCGCACACTGCCAGTGTTGATTATGATGAGTCGAGGGATATCTTTTCGTGTTTCGTTCACCACAACCGTGGCCAGAGCGGTTTGGAGAAGCTTGAAGATGTTACCTTCAGCCAAAAAAGGTTTGCAGTACTGGCAGTATGTCTCTGGTGCACAGCCGTAAAGGTCAGTCAGGTTCAGCTTGACTCGAGCTGAAGTGATCTCAGATGTGACCTTGATGCCCTTAGGCGTGTCAAACGAAGTGTATGGTTGACTGCCTTCAGCATGATATGCAAAAGTATTCCGGTTCCAATCGAGATATCTCCGTGCATAGAGCATTGAAGACTTCGAAGTACTAGCAGGCGCAGTTTGTTTGCTTGATTGTACAACTGCGGCACGGGATGGGTTGGGTACACCTTTGGGATGTTGCTTGGCTTTGCAACTAGACGATTTAACACCAGACATTGCAAGCCAGCCCAGGGTCTCGCAGTAGCGGCCTGGGACTTTGTTAGACGCATGTAGCCAGGGAACGTTGGAACAACTTACCAGACTCAAGGCCAGTGGCCTTGTCGTCATAGACGGTGAAGTCACGAATATGAGTGTGGCCCCCAAAGAACTGAATCGGTACGTCAGGCTTGATGCTACGGATGGCCTTGAACACGGTTCCCATGGTGCTACTGGATACGTTGCGCACAGGGTTGTGACCAGCGACCACAAACAGATCTATTGGCTTGGTAAAGTTGACAGCTTGCTGAAACCATGGCTCCTTGACCATGTTCGCAGCTTTGATGACCTTGGAAACATTACTATTTCCTGTGAAATCAAAGAGTACACCGAATGCCATGACTCGGAGGCCTTGCAGCTGTCAGTTTCCTATTCAAAATTAGATTTGGAGACATACCCTGCTCAGTCGTAAAATAACGGTATTGAGCACCAATGTACTCAAAGTTGCCAGTAGCCGGATTCAGAATTTGAACATTGCTGGTGAGATACTTGTCGCCATAAACTTTGGAGAAGTTACTAAATGTCTCGTAAGCAATCTCGGTCACATAGAGCTCATGGTTCCCAATAGTCAACAAATCGTAATCCACATTTTCAAAAATGGCATTCGAGATGTTACCGTTGGGCATTGTCGCATCGCTGAGCCCTGCACCGTCATGCAGATCCTATTACCGGGTCAGCATGATCATCGCTTTCTCCTCATACGTGTAGCCCTACTCGTCCCCAGGGCTTTGATATCAGATACTAACCCCTGTATCTACCAGAAGCAAATCGACACCAAGTTTGCGAGCTTTTTGTTTCATGTGCTTGGTGAAGCTGACGAAATCACCCCAGTCCGCACCATAGTTCTGTTCCTTGATGTGTCCTTCAAGCCAGCCATGAGTGTCAGTGGTGTGCAAGAAGTTTATCTGCCCCCATTCCAGAGGACCTTTTGGAGTTGTGGTCGGCTTTTGCGCATCGGGTTGCATTCGCCGAACATTCCTTGTTAGAACAACATCGTCTTTTAGTGGCCCGTAGCAGCTGTGGCTCTCCTCACAAGCTGAGGCCGAGACCACAAGTGCCACAATCACACCGTATGTGAGAGATCGCATTGTCGGAAGCGCTTGGAATGCCGGTACCGCATGTCAGGCAACGCGAAGGACATATTATATGTCTCCGAAGGCAATGTATACGCGTGCATACTAGCCGATATGAGTGCTTACTAGCCCAGCCGTGTCGCTCCGCGTCAGGCGGAGGCGCATACTGGGACTGCAGGATCATACTGCACGTGTGGCTCTTATTGGTGAAGGAGATAAGCTTTTGACAAGATCTTGGACTAGCCTTCAAGCCGAGGACCAGAAAAGCTTGATCAACTCATTCTCCTTCCTGTTGGGTAACAAGCGTGTCGACTAGCGTTCCGTGGGCGGGCCTTTCTCGCGCCTCTCCGACGGCTGCCCTGGATCTCATTTTGTCTTGCGGTAAGACTTGTGTATTGCCACTGGCTCAAATCCTAGTTCATCATGTTAGCGTGCTTTTGGTACAGCCGTGGAGATGATTGCGTTTCCGTATTAGAAGCCAAACTCCGGGGGCGATGCATACAAGACACCATGCCCCTTCACAATTGTGGTGTGCTTTGATTTCACATTCTCCAGACAGCCTTTCCTCCTTGTTTGTATTCATAGTCTGTATTTTGAATAAAGCGACTTTAGATTGTACATCATCCATACTTCAGTGTATCAACATCTACAACCTCGCCCTCGCCTCATCTCTAACAACAAGCCCAAACTTGCCACTCTTCTCCTTATCCCGCAATACTCGTCTCAAAATCTTTCCAGATGGGCTCTTTGGTATCTCACCAATAAACTCAACTTCCTTGATCCACTTGTACCTCACCTTCTTCTCTTTGACATACGCAATAATTTCTTTACCCACAGCTGTACTCTCCTCCGTGCCAGGCTTAAGTACAACGTATGCCTTTGGCAGTTCACCCGAGTAATCGTCTTTGATACTCATGACAGCTACATCTTCGACTTTAGGGTGACCAAGAAGCAAGTCTTCGAGCTCGGCTGGCGCGACACCAATGCCCTTGACTTTGATGAGTTCTTTGATGCGGTCGGTGATGTAAATCATGCCCTCTTCATCAATAGATCCGCGGTCGCCCGTGTGTAGAAAGCCATCGGCATCAAAGGTCTCTTGGGTGGCTTTCTCATTGTTGAGGTACCCCATTACGACCTGGGGTCCACGAGCAAGCACTTCACCATCATCGCCAACGCCGCCTTCTGTACCGTCGTCCTTGATGATCTTCACTTCAGTAGAAGCTACAATCGCACCACCGGAGTGGGCGTACTTGTATGAGTACTTGTCGGGGGGATGAGCGGTAATACAGGAACATGATTCAGTCATTCCGTAGCCTTGCTTGAAGCCAGTGTTGGGGAATTTCTTCTGCAACTGGTGGATGATCTCCTCTGACAATGGAGCTGCGCCAGACGAAAAACGAGCGACGTGGCTGAGATCGTACTTGTCTACCAGCGGGTCGCGAACAAGTCTGATGATGATTGGCGGTACCAGTAGAAGCTCCGTCAGCTTGTATTCGACGATGACGTCTAGCATCTTTTCCATTGTGAACTGCGGAAGCATTACGACTTCAGCGTTGAGAAGGATGGGCAGATGCATCTGATGAACTAACCCCGTGATGTGGAAGAGCGGAAGGACGGCCATTATCTTTTTCTGTGTCTCTGGTGTTATCTGCTGTACCTGCAGACATTGCGCTATAACGTTCTGGTGACTGATCATGACGGCCTTGGGCAATCCAGTTGTTCCAGATGAGAAAGAGAGAAAGCCACACACATCCTTGTTCTTCTTGCCAGGAGCAAGCTTGAACGCAGCCGTCTGTCCGGAGTCGCCATATGATTCTCCCATGCGAATCAAATCCTGGACTGTTGTATATCCTGGTAGTTCACCCTCCAGTAAAAAGACGTTTGACTGTGGTATCCCTGCAGCTTTTGCGCTTGCCGATGCAATCTCCATGCTTCCTGGTGTAGTCATCAAGAACTTTGCATCCGCCGTCTTGAGCGCAAATGTCATCTCCTCAATGTTGTAGGCTGGACTTGCGCCGCTGATCTTTGCACCTACACGAAGTCCCGCAAACATTGCTACCGGGTACCATACTGTGTTTTGACTGAAAAGCGCTACTGTTTCGCCTTCTTTAAGGCCGTACTTCTTGACCAAAGCCGTGGAGATGTAGGTAGAATATTTCTTCACGTCAGCCCAGTCCACGCGTTCTTTGGTAATAGCATTTTGGAAGCCTGCAAGTTCGCCTGGAGGGTACTTGTTAATTGGTGAATAGGATGAATCGAAAAGCCAGTCCCAGTCTGTCAAGTCGGTAGGCACTATATTTATTAGCAAACGAAGTATTGCCAAACATCTTGCAATTGGGTACGTACAGTCAATGGGCGGCTGCTTTGACTTGAAGATTACCATCTTGACACGAGTTTTACTCTATATATTCATAAAGACACAAAGGCAACGGGCAATTGACTAAAGTAGAAGCTATACAGCCTGGAGGGGAACGGTGCAGAGTGATGCATGAGCTTCGAGATTAAGTATTAATAGACGAGAAGTCCGTCTAAGCCTAATAAGCAAATAGAAGGATTCATCCTCGGTGTAAACCATCTCCATCGGATACGCTGTCCTCGATTCGATTCAAGAGCGGGGATAAGGTATACCGCAAGGCGGGGTTGGAAGAGCTACCCGAGTCACCCCAAAGTGGTCAAGATCATCGTCCCCACTAAAACCCTTGCTACTGTAGATAGCAGCTACACAGATGCATACATGTATGTCAGAGCTGCCTCATTGCCACATGGCAGATCACTTCTGAATTGATCCCATATTTTGCACTGAAAATCACATGTTCGCGCTGTCGACTGATAAAAGGTGTCTCTTCTTTCAGAACCATCATATCGCCGCGAAACCCAGTTCCATTCAAACATGTCCGAACCAGAAGCATCCGAACACGACTCCGTCTTGAGAGTACAATCAAACAAAGACATTCGTATAACCCTCATCGGCACCGGGACGATTGGCTTTTCTTTCGCAGCCTTCCACTTGACCCACCTACTGAGCCCCTCCCAACTAACCATCTACGACACACGCCCGGACCTCGAAGACTGCATATCGCGGCACCTCTCCAGCTTCTTTGCTGAGGAGCCAGCACAAGCAGCCCTATCCAACATCCGCATTGCGACGTCGCTTTCCGACGCCGTCGCAGAAGCCCACATAATCCAGGAATCCGGACCAGAAAACCTAGCTTTCAAGCGCCAGCTTTGGGCAGAGGTAGAGCAACATGCGCCAGAGCACTCTTTATTCTGGAGCAGCACATCGGGAATACCTGCATCCCAGCAGGCGCAAGATATGAAGGACAAGTCGAGGCTCCTGGTTGTGCACCCGTGTACGTAACCTTGGGATACAAAGTACCATTAAACCCCACATGGAATTGATGTTTTAAGACCACCGTGGCCACCCAACAACATGTTTGCTTGCACTTGACTGACTTTTACCCCAAAGATAATCCGCCACATATTATGCCCCTGCTGGAACTTGTGCCGTCGCCGCATACTGCGGAGGAAGTTATTAGACGGACGCAGGCGTTTTGGGTGGAGCGTGGGAGAGTACCAATACATATTAAGAAAGAGACGACGGGGTTTGTGGCGAATAGGTTGGCGTTTGCGCTACTGCGCGAAGCTGTACACCTTGTCAATGAAAATGTCGTCTCGGTTGAAGAGCTAGATAGCATCGTGGAAAGTAGCATGGGGCCACGGTGGGCGGTTGCAGGACCGTTCAAAAGCTATCATGCGGGGGGTGGCGAAGCGGGGCTAGAAGGGTTCTTCAAGAACATTGGAGGTACGGTGCAAGATTGCTGGAGAGATTTGGGAACACCAAATGTTGGTGAGGGATGGGAAGGAAAGGTTTTCGCGCAAGCACAGGATACATATGGACGAGTTGATACCAGTGAGCGAGACAGGATAACAAGAAGGGTTTTGGAAGTGTTGAAAGAGGAAAGGGATAGGAGCGCTAGGGATCTCGAAAAATAATCCAATAAATATACCCGTCACCCGTTCATGTGTACTATGATACAGCCAACAATCTTACAGCTCAAGCGCTACGTACTCTATATCGGCTAAACGATGAGATATAAACTCGTAATCAAACTAGGCCCGATGAACAATCCAACCCAAAACATGACGTTGCCTAGCGTATCCCTCCCCTTCATGAATTTCGTTTTGCTAAATGCCGCGAGTGGTATTTGTGTGAGCTGGAACGCAAACAGGTACCCTCTGACCTTCTTGAAGAGACAGAACATGAGGATCTCGTGCACGATGGCGCTCAGTAGAAAGGTAACGAAGGTTGCCTGCATCTTGGACAGATGGAAGAAGGAGATGGAAGAATGGTAGACGTGTCGAAGCAAGAAGTTGTGAACGGGTCGGTTCCAGTCGCGAGCATACTGGTCAAACGAGACCGAATTCCACCATGGACCGTAGAAACCTCGGTCGGCAAACCGTGTAACTTCGGCAAGCACGTTAAGCAAGCACTCCCAGATGACATACCAACTCAGAAGTTGCTCGAGAAGCATGGGGAATAGCATGTCAGAAACTAGCGAGATGAGTTAGAAGAAGGCTTTTAGCGGTAAACAAGATTACTTACCAACCCATGGAAACTCCTTCCATCGCTCGTCAAACGACATGCCGGCTTCCTTCTGTCGCACAGTCTCTACGACCACAGGATAAATGTAAGCTTGGGAGATGATAATCATGATCCAGATGACACCCAGTGTAGCCGCCGATTTCTCAGCCACGTACCACCAATTGATACGGTCGTGACGGGGGTACTCCAGGTCGTAGACGAGCGTGGGGAAACACGCCCACTCCAGAAAGTTGTAGAAGGTCAAGTTGTTAGGGTAAAAATTGTCCGACGTCGTGCATTTTCCACGCAAGTCCTCGGTGAGTATTGTAATCTCAGTGTTCAAGACGCGCCGAAACGAGTCGATCTGCTCCGAGTCGAGTCGATCTCCGGAAGCGAGAGCCTGTCTAATGGTCGCAATTTCCGATTCTTCTTCGAAGGAATTTGCAGTATGTTTGGATCCTGTGCCTCCTCGGTGAGTGAGATCGCCTGCATTCAGTCTTTCACTACCAGTAGCAATTGGCGTCTCTTGATACGTCATCTCGGCACACCCCTCATCTTTCATAGCATCTAGATCGTTTAGCATGGCTTGTAGAAGATTCTTCCGCCTATAAACCCGCGACACTGTTTGTGGTTAGTTGGTGTTTACCCATGGCAGGGATCACGACATACAGTAACCGTTGTAGAACGCATAGGCATGCTGCTTCATCAGCAGTACAAAGACATGTAGAACGATGAACACCGTATGTGTCCAAGGCCAATTGCGCCAAAAGGTAACCCAGATGATTGTGAAAGTAAAGAAAACTTGCCACAGCGACTGTATGATCCATCCAGAACCATTCCACGTCAAGTAGTCCTTGGCAATGGCCTTTTGCAGGAAGAAACCAAAGCTGGTTGCTCCACACATGACAACGTCGGTTGTCAACATGACGAAGAGATCCTTATCGACCATCAGATGTAGGATCTCTGCATCTCCAAATATGGAGCCTTTGGTACGATAGTTCCCAGCTGCTATGCGTACAAGCAAGAGGGCCATGGCAATCCAGAATAAACTGAAAAACCCATGGAAAGGAGATTGGGAAGCGGTTGCGTTTTGGCGGTCGAAAGTCGTGTATTGCTGCGTGAAAATCAGGTCCCTTGGCCTGCCCTTGGACCGCTTGTTGAGCTTCTCGGCTTCTCGTCGGAGTCCAGACTGTAGTTCTTTCTGAAACACTGGGTCTTTGGCGGTAAATTTGTATTCGCCCTTCCTTACATCTTGTTCTAAGACGACTTCGATGCTCTTCCGACGATTACTGCGCTTTTCAACCAAGTGCGACTCTGAACCGCTATCGTCTGAAGGTATAGCCGTCGTGCTGCGGCTTCGTGATTCCACTGCGGGCTCTTCATCATGCTTCCTCGATCTGAGCACACCATCAACATCCAAGGCGCTTGAGGATGTGTTTGGATTCCATGAGTCTTCGCGATTGATGGGCGGCCGCGTCGAGAGTCCCCGGAGCGCGTGTGACATTGCCGATCTCTCGTTAGTTGAAGATAGCAGATCAGCCGGATTATCGTGTTTCCAATCAGGCGTCTGACCGGTCTCCATTACGCGCTACGCTACCAGAAAGAGTTTTGATGGATTCCGTAATTTCCACTTGGTGATGAGAGAAGTTGGAGTGCTTGTTGCTTGCGGCTGGAAGAGAGCAGTAGCGTGGGTACATATTTCTCTGGAACGGGACCATCGGAACGGAAGCCTCGCAAGTCCGGCTCGATTGAAACAATCAAGTAAGACGGAGGGTGCGGAAGAGTCAGCTCAGCAAAGTATATATCGCGACAGGTGACAGCTCGGTGTCCGACCGAACCGGCGTCGCATTCAAAAGAGCGCCACGACGTCTCCACCCAAAAAACAGACATGATGTCATGTCGCGTTCTTCTGCACAGCGGCGGCAACAATAGTGCATCCGAATCGGTTCCTGCAGTAAGTCGTGTCACGTGCTCTCACGTGCATTCCAGTAGCCACTCCATCGTGGGGCTGTGCCCTGATCCTCGTATTCACTCTACTCGGTACGCCACACCTACGACTGCTCGTAATTCGCATGCGGCCACTACCCGTCACACCGCCCCCCACACTCATGTCCATTCAGTACATGCGGCTGGGACCTGAGGGCGGGCGTCTAGACCACACTCCCCAGGCGCCACATTCAACACGTCAACCGTACTTGATCACCCAAAGCCAATCGAGGTTTCAGTTTCTGAGAGGCATAACACACCTATGCCAACTGTACTTGCATTACTTATGAGGGTAACCGTGCAGTGCAGCGCCCCAGGCGTACCTTAGGGCTTCCTGCTCCTACTGCGGTTGTGACATCTCGCTTCTGCCTTAGCCTAGCCGTAGTCAATAAGGCGCCCAGCAATAGCCTATTCTGATCCCTTGGCCTCGCTACTGCGTCTTTATGATTCGCTGCGCACATGAAGAAACGGGAAGGCTGCTGCGAGCCCACCGGCCGCAGCATGAATCAGATGCTCAGCTGCTCAAACTTACGAATACTCATAAGGCTGCTGTTGGCGTCGCTTTTTTTGCAACAACGAGCCCAGCCTTGTGACCAACCTTGCTTTCTCTTATCTTTGACGTTTGAGAGTTTCACATTTGCCAACTCCGTTGGTTTCCTCTCTTGACCAAAGTTTCTGCTACATCGTTCATCATTCACTATGGCACCAAGACGCGGCAGCGGTGGTGGTGGTGGCAGTTTCAGCACCTCAAACACATGTCCAGGCGCATTCTCAAACTGGACCAGCCAGGCCAATCTCGCCTACTCCATCGTCTTCCTCATCATGTACATTGGAATCGCCTTTGGCTTGTGTACCGTTCGCAAGCGGAGCGGCCCAGGCAAGAGGTTGATTGGAGTAGTGTACATCTTCACTCTGCTATTTGTAATTGCGTAAGCTTTCCTTTCTTTCTCTTCGCCTATCCAAAGACGAATCGAACTAACTGTGCAACAAACAGTTCTCTCGCTCTCGACCTGGTCAACATCGTCTTGAGTGAATGTGAGGTCGCTCTTCCTAGAGAATACGCCAACATCTCCATTGCCTCAACAGTGCTTTACCACCTAAGCTGTTTGGGCCTTCTCTTTATTGTCTTTTACAAGCTCAACATCATGCTCCGCAGTAGACTCGGTTCCGCTGTCATGCCCATTCGAATCGTCCTCCTTGTCATGTTTGGCATCGTGTCTGCAGTGTATATCGCCTACATCGCACTCGCGAGTTATCTCTCTTCCGACAGCTCGTACTACTACCGCGACGGAACCGAAAACCTGATAGATTCAACTCAGAAAGTCTCAATGGCTGTTCGCTGCCTCTACTTAGTCTGCGTGATGGTATCTACCGTCCTCGCCATAGCTACTGTTTCCTCTTTACGACGGGCTCATATCCCCGGCGGCGTAAGTCCACCCCCATCCTAAACCCCAACCAAGTTAAACCCCTCATAACTAACTCCTCCCTCCCACAGGACCTGCTCGGCTGGATCGTCACTCTCCACATCTTCATGCTCATCTGGGTCGTTCTCGGAATCGTCCTCCTGACAGAAGCCATCTACGATTTCATCGATATCACCATCTTCAGCTTCGCTCTCGCCTACATTATAGCTTTCTTTCAGGCTCTTAGCTTCATTGCCCTGCTATCAATCGCAAAGCATGTTTGCTGGGGTCAGGATCCGGCTGCCATGCACCATCACCTGCCGGTTCAGTCGTCATATGCATATGGTGAGACGCAGTTTGTAGGACATGCCAAGTAAAAAAAAAGGCTGATGGTGGACAAGAAGAAGAAGAAGAGGAGGAGGACTCTCTTGTATGGGCCTTGGAGGTTTTGGTTTTCCCCTCTTTTATTCTTTTTTTGTGTGTCTGGATCATGTTGCGATGTCATTGCTTTTCGGAGTGCTTAGAGTTAGTTATACCCATACCCTAGTTGATTGAGATGACGAAACGCGTTCAAGAGTAATGCTGATGAAACCCCCCTTTTATGAAGTATCTCCAATACAAATATATATATATATATACCTCATGTTCCTTTAGATTAGCCAAGTAATTACTATCATGCTTTGTTGACATTTCTCATTGTGAAGACTTACAACCCCCTAATGTGAGCAAAAGGATCAAGAAAAAACATGCATTGAATCTAGGGCACGACAACAACATCAAGTTCTAGACTGCATCTTAACGGGGGGAAACAAGGGCACAGCCCACATCAACAGCTGTGATGCATTGACAGACGCAAACAACATGATATAAAAATCCTTCTATAATGTTATACAACCTCGTAACTTGTACCGTTGCATCAGCCAAGAAGAAATCCCTCTTCTCTCACAACAATAAAAGAAGAGCCTCCGCCTCCAACCCAAAAAAAGAGAGTCTAGTCCACCTTGATAGATCTGTAGATCTTAAGTGTGAACAGCCAGCTTGCGAAAAAGCCAATTGTACCTAGAGCGTTCGGTTAGATGCCAATGTCTTTTCAAATAGTCAACAGGTATGCACATACCGGTAAGAATGAATACCAGTGCACTCAGCAAAGCCGAGTATCCCAGATACACGACTCCACTAGTCCAGCTAGTCCAGCTCACGTCCTTGATCCAATACAGCAGGCAGCTAGCAAACACATAAAAGGCACTAGCACCTGCCGTGAAGAAAGACCTCCATTGCCAGTGGTAGTTCTCTGCGCACAAAAGGAAGTAGATCATCAGTACCGTGACCGCTGCTGAAGTGATAATCATAAGCCCAAAGCAGAGGAAGAGGAAACCAAACATGTAATAGACTTTTGAGAACCAGATCGAGTTCATGATGAAGTAGAGTTCAACAAAAATGGCACCAAAGGGAAGTACGCCAGCCAAAGCCATGGATGGAATGGGTCGTAGATAGCCTCCTGCTGGCGGGATTTGACGTGGGATTTGGTTGGTGCGAACAGGTGGTTCAATGACGGCTTGTTTGAAGCCGATCCAAGAGCCTGCAAGACTCAGCGGGACCGAGATGACGAACCAGATAATGACGACGACCAGCATGGTGGTAAAAGGCACGGCTCCTGATGCGCCCCGGCCCCAAACGAACAGGTTCATGAGGAAGAAGACACCAAAAACGATTGCTGGTAGAGCAACTGGGGTGTAGAAAAAGCAGAGCTTCCAAGATTCTCCCTGAAAGAACTTGTAGGCGCGTGCAGCGGTGTAACCGCCAAAGAAGCCGAAAAGCGTGTAGAAGATTATAATGACGGTTCCGAGAGCACCGCGATTGCTGGGCGAAAGGAAGCCGAGAAGTGCGAATACTATCATGTATGTTAGTAACAAGTACGCTCACATATGGACGAGATTTACCCACCTATGGTTAGCGCTGTCATAGCAAAGAGCTGGGCACCGTTGCCCAACAGGACTGAAAGAAGCAGCGGGTTCTTTGGAGGCCTGAAGACATCGCCATGGACCAGCTTCCAGCCCGAGTCATCAGCGGTGTCGTCTGCATCACCCGTCTCGCCAAAGTCGTCAAGTGCGAACTGATCCAAGCGGTTGTATCGCGCAATATCCTTCTTGAGCGTGCGCACAAGGATGGTGCTGACCATGCCAACGAGAAATACGACAATGACAGCAGAGTTGATGAGAGAGAACCAATGGATCTTAGGATCATAGACATGGAGATATTTGTCCCATCGGGTTGCAAAGGGAGTCGGGCTGCTCCTCCAGTACACGCCATAGGTAAAAACAACAAGATTCTCGTCGTCTTCCTTGTCCTTTAATACAACAGGGGTCTGCCCGGTGCACGTAGCCTGCGAATCGCCTTGCCTCTTCGATTCAGCCATCGAGTATGGGTCTACGAGCACACCAACAACACGGAAGTTACCCGGCGAAGCCTCGTGGTAGTCGATGACGATGTCGTAGTGGTTGTTCAGCATGGGTTGCTCGTCATCCACCAACCCCAATGCGAAGCCAGGCTGGTAGAAGATCTGGTCTGACCCAGGTTCCCGCAGTGACTGTGCCGCTGGCAGTCCGTCAATTAGCCAGTTGAGATCATAGCCCTGGTATATCCTGTCGTTCACAAAGGCCGCGTCTTGGCCTGGGTACGGCGCTTCGCAAAGAAACTTGCACGACTCATTGACGCCCATCTTCAATTCAAAAGGACTTGTTTGTATGCGATCGCCAAACAGTATGCTTCCCAAGCTTTCGCGGATTTCCTTGGGTCCATCTTTTTCACGGCAAAAGTGGAAGGGCGGGTAGTAGTAATCGAAGGAAAAGACGGATCGTATTTTTGGGTCGTTCTGCGAGTCGGCGGGAGTAAGGCGATTGACATACAGCGGTACAGCATCTCCCGTCTTGTACGTTGTTGGCGCAGTTCCTGGAAAGTAGAAGGCTGACGCTGGCGAAGTTGCGATGACTAGCAATGACGCCAGCAAGGCACCTGAAATGGATAGTTCAGGCCGCCGCATTGTGTGTGCTTGGTTGTCCACCCAGCAGCAACGTGCAGGAGGTGGTTGTGATTGTTACGGGCTGAGAAGCTGGGGCGGGATGCCGAAACGTAGCGTTTGTCGCAACAATGCGACCAATAGTCAAAGAAAGAAGATGCGGAGATGCGGGGAGGGTTTCTAGACACGTGGGCTGTCCATGGCAGCCAGGCGACAGGTATGCGGAGAGTTGGGGAGTAATGGCAATGTGGTGTTATCTGAAGCTACGCAGGCGGGCTGTGCCATGCTCCATGGTTACGTGGGAGGAGCAGCAGCCTAGGAAAGCTACGCGCGGGCCACACCATGGGCCACCACTCAGCAGACAGGGGTTCGCCAACGTCAGAACCGATCTGACCGTTGGTTTGGCCAGCCGGTGGCGGATGGTGGTAGGGTAGCGTAAATCCATGTTCGTATTTCTACAGTACATAGTAGGTCCGGCTTGGCTCCTGCGCAACATCTGAGAATGCCGGCAGACAGTGTGCACAGATGTCGAGGGCCTTGGAGAACTATGTAAAATTGGTTGCCCCAGGAGCTGAATGGTTCAAGCTGTATGTATATACTACATCAATCATGATATCCCCCTACGCCAAGGCGAAGTCGGCGTTTTGCACTATTCCACCCCTAGTAGCAAGGGCACAAATGGGCTGCCCGAATGTCTCAAACACGCTCTGATATCGACTGTAACAAAATAAGAATAGGAAATGACCTTGGGTATCTACCCTCCTCTTCAAACAAGACCATCGTACAGGGACAAGGCCGAGACAATGGTCTCGTCGCGCTTGGATCCCTCCTTGAATTCGGCCATGTCTAAGCTACCGTTCTCGTCCTTGTCCATCATCCTGAAGATCTTCTTGACGCGCTTCTCGGGAGTGTCTTCGTCCTCGGGGAGCTTGACCATGGAGCCAACCTGCATGCGTCAGCCGACAAAGTCGATACTGGTACCTGTTGTGTATGCTTACCATTTTGTAGATGGCCTCTACGATGGCCAGCATCTCCTCGTAGCTTATCTTGCCGTCGCCGTCGATATCGTACAGTTGAAACGCCCAATCAAGTTTGTCCTCCATCTTGCCACGGCTAGTGACGCTGAGTGCGCAGATGAATTCCTTAAAGTCAATGGTTCCTGACTTGTCTGCATCGAAGACATTGAAGACGTAGTCTGCAAATGACGACGGATCGCCAAACGGAAAGAATTGCTTGTAGATTTTCTGGAACTCCTCCTTTGTGAGCATGCCCGATGGGCAGTCCTTCAAGAAGCCTAGATCAATATGCTCAGCCGCAGGCCCTTTTTTGACTTCGGTGGATTCTTTGCGCACCTTTGTACCACTGCTGTAGTTCTTTCTTGTCAAAGTGTGTTGCTTTCTGCAGATCGGCCAGCTCTTGCTGGGACAGTTTACTCTGGCTGCAATATCGCACAATCAGCTGCTGGTTCTGTATGTCCAAACACTCTACGTGGCAGTATAGTCCCAGGTTCTCCTCAAGCTCGTGCACGGCGTTGGCCAAGGCGACTCTCTGCATGTCCCGGTAGTGTGCACGTCCAGTCTCGCCCCGGTGGGGTGCGTGAGGGTGATGGCGACGCGCAAACTTGAGCGGCGGATGGGCGTGTTCAAGTAAGGGTATCCCGCAGGGTTGCAAAGGCGGCGACGAGGCAGAGTGTGTCTGCGCATGCTTGTCGCTACAGTTTTGGGGGTCGAGTTGTGGTTGCATGCTCACGCGGGACCGGGTTCAAGAGCGAGATGGAGGCGCAAACACTCGGAGTCGAGCAGAGAAGCCATGGTGTGGTAGCCAGCGCGCAGCCTTCACCTGGAGCTGCGTGGATTTGAGGCAGAGGGCAGGAGATATCTGGCGTGAAGGGGGTACGCGCAGAGGCCCCGCAGTGCCGAGGCAGCAAAGGAAAGAGAAAAGCCGACTTACGATTTACCCATGGCTGGACGAGGGCTGGACGAGGGTGAGTGGGGATTTGTAGAGAGGCGCGGAGGATATGTAGGTAGGGGACGAAGCGGCTAGGCAGTGGTAAGGTGTTGGTAGGCGGAGCAGCACCCAGAGTATTGTCGCTGATAGTAGTGGCGGACCAATCGATGGCGGGGCTCCGCAATGCTTGTGCAGACAGACAAGGGGCGCAGCACTCTTGGAACGGAGGGTGGCGGTGCGTGATGCGACCAAGGCAAAGTATGAGGTGTGTATGTATGTTCGTATGTATGTACGTATGGTGGTCTAGCGGACGACAGAGGAAGAGAAGGATATATGACGCAGGATGGCACGACGGCAGCGGAGCGTCAGGGCCACTTCCACCCGGACAAGTGACAGGAGCGCGGGTCCAGACGGTCTGCCACAAAAATAGCGGCCACTCCGACGGCGAGGGAGGGGGCCTTTCTGACCAGACGTCGTCATCTCCCGTCCTCGCATATACATGCACTTCTCGCGTGCAAACCCCCCCACCAGCCTGGAAAAGCGCCTGTGTGAACAGACTTGGGCTGACCACAGCTGACCATTCAGCTCTGCGCATCAGGCGCGCAGCCAACCTCGATTGCAGCCCTATGCACCCTTCCGGTCCCGTCCCGTCACGTGCGTGCGCGTGGCTCGTCCCCTAGCGCGCCAAATACGAGGGCGGGAAACTTGCCTGTACTCTGTACATGCAACGTACCCATCTCAACCACGCCAGCTCGTCCCATCACCGAGCCCCCTGCGCCATGGACGACATTCTCAACGAGCAGTTCAGCCGAGTCGAAAAGGCCCTGACCACCCTGGTCGACTCAATCGCTGCCTACAACCCTGCGACCCAGGCCGCAGTCGATCTCGTCGCTGCCGACGACCAACTGAGCGAGGGCCTCGACCAGCGTACGCCAACCCGTGTCGTATTTTTCGCCCGCCAGGCAAGCTAACACGATGCAGTCGCCAAACACCAAGCGAACCATGCCCGCATCGAGACCCTACGTGCAGAGGCAGACTCTCTAGAAGAGCAGCTCAAGACGTCAGTCAAAAAGCTTGCAGAACTGCGTCGCGAACTTTTCAGGACTCCTGCCACGACCTTCCCTCAAGATTCGCGTGCCGTGCCCTTTGACGAGCTCCTGCAGTACGCGACCAACATCTCGAGGTACACTGTGCCACCAACCTATCGTGAGCGTGTCCCTACCACAGACAAGGACGACGACGAGGCAGCTTCGAGTGGGGCCCCACGAACGGCGTAAACACGCCTGTCGTCGTGCCCGAGACCATGGACTTGGCCAATGGTGCCTCTGAAGCACAGAAAGGAGGCGAAGATGCCGACGGACCTGCGCCTGAAATCACCGCCGAAGAGGAGGAGTGGCTGAAGAAACTCAAAGCCAGCAATCTGGCATGGTACCCTTGGCCAAGCACAGAGAAGATTCGCAACGGTATCCTCTACCGCCTCTCATACTGGCGGGAGAAGGGCAACAACTTAGACGAGTTCAATATACCAGCTTATCTAGAAGAGCAAAGAAAGAAAGCTCTGGGTCAGGAGGAGAGTTTGGAACAAGCTCCAGCGGAATCAACAGAAGAACAGCCTCATCGCGAGGCAGCAAGACCAACAAGACCGCTTAGTGCGTTTACAGGTCTTGACGACATGGATGAGATGTGAGCTAAGTTATAACACACACGTCTCCTCGTAAACTATGATCATGTAGCACTGTAACATCTTGTTGAAACTCATAAATATATCACATGCTGGTTTTCACATGTAATCGTAGTTGCTAGCTCATCCGCAGCTTGGTGATAAGTGAGCTTTGTATGCTCATTAGAATGCAGAACATAATGGCATCATCAGTCGCTGGGTACTCTTCTACAAGCACACTTCCACGCAGTGGCAGAAATATATTCCTAGCACACAGCTATGCAGATATCAATATATAGACTTGATAGCTTTTAGACTCCGCAAGTGCTTGGACAACGAACCCTGCTGGTTTAGGCCAAATGAGGTTAGCACCCAAATTTTCAGGACAGCCGTGCTCGACTTTTCTCAACTTGTCGACGCGACGTAAACTTTCAACACACACATACATTAACAATTAACGGCAAAATGGGTAGCAAGGCACGAAAGAGGGAGCGCGATCCCGATCAAGTGGAAAAGGTGGACGAGGCTCCTGCAAAACGCCGCAGACAAAGCATTGAAGGTCAGGTGAACCTTTCCAAGCTATACGTCGATTTGGCCGCGGAAGAAGATGACGTTCGATTGGAGGCTGCCAAACAAATTATTGTCAAGTTTTCGCCTGAGAACAAACCAGCTGCAAAGGAAGTGGAGGATGCCCTGGTGCGACTGATAAAAGGCCTATGTAGTCAGCGCAAAGCAGCCAGGGTCGGATTTTCACTTACTCTCACCGAGTTTCTGCGCCAAATCTTTGGAGAAAAGAAGAGCGAGATCGAAGGCCTTCAGCTTGATGTAGCAGCCATCATCAAAATGGTCGAGGACAAGACAAAACCCAAAGGAAATGTGCCTGGAAAGGTTAGAATACGGCCCGGAAGACGCATATTCTCAATGCTAATGAGCGTAGGAACGAAGAGATCACACAATCGGAAAACTTTTCGGTTTCAAGGCCATCATGCAATCATCAATCCTGATTGAGCCTGAAGTTTCCTTGGATTGCTGGAACAATCTGCTGGACAGAGTCTACAAGATGGCGCGCGACATTCCCTGGCTACGCGAAGAATGTGGCATGGTTCTTGTTGAAGCAGTACGAAGCTTAAGGGGCCGGTCACAGTATCAGAAGTGTGTAGAGGAGCTACTCGAGCGCCTCAACTCATTTCAGCTCATTTCAACTCCTGAAGGTGTAGCCGTGTGGCTCACAGTGAAGGAAAGCTATCCAGATGCACTTCCAGAAGGTGTATGGCAAGCCAAGGACCCGTTGTCAAAGAAGGAGCGCTCTCGTCTGGCCAAGATCTTGAAGGAGGACTTCAACAAGAATGAGCCAGAAGATGGCAAGAAAGAAGTTGCAAAGACGGGGACGACAAATCCCAATCCGTCATTTACTTGGGACTTGGCTTTTGCCGAAATTCTGCGCAGAGACTCGGCAGCGAAAGAAGACGCCAACAACAAAGCAGAGTTCCCGCAATTTTGGCTTGATACCGTGGATGGTGAGCTCAAGTGGAAACTAACTATCACTTGACTGCATTGCTAACGAGACGCAGGTAATCTCTTCTCCTCTGCTGCGTCTCATGAGCGCAAAGCCTGGGGGTTCAAGCTACTCAGCAGCATGGTTACACGCGTGCCTGATTGGGCCGTACCAGCACTTTTCAGTCCTAACCTCATGCGAACCCTCATCAATCAGAGCAAGAAAGAAGACAGGTTCCTTCACTCGGCCGCATTGGCCGCGTTGAATTCAGTTCAAGCTCGGGTTGAGCTGGAAGACGGAACAGCTCTCCCCATCTTTGTTGCGCTGACTTCAAAGAACGGCAGCATTGAATTTGACCGCATCACCAAAACAAAGACTCTTGAGCAAATCCTGTTGTCAGCAGATGACAAGAGTTTAATGAAGATTGTGCGTCATCTAAAGTCGCTGATTCTCCGTCCAGAAACGGAAGACCAGGTGGTCGCTGACAGCCGTCGCCAAGCCGTAGCAGACTTACTGCTAAATGCTGTCAAATTCTACAAACGCTACGAGAAGTTCAACGAAAAAGTCTTTAAGAAAGAGGCTGCTCATCGCCAAGAGGGTCGTCCTCTAGAGGAGAGAAAATCGAACTGGCTCCGAGAGGCTTTGGAGATGCTGGTGGAATTTGCATACTTCGTCCCCGCTCAAAATGCAGAGACCAAGAAAATGCCTCTTCCCCCTATCAGCGATCGCAGTCGGACAATGTTCCAAGAGCGCCTCTCTTCATGTCTGACCAAGTTGCTTGATGTAAAGCTCGGCAATCGCGCAGACATTGCACTTTTGGTCATTGACATGATCAAAACCAAGAGTGGCAAGTCTACGAAGTTGGAACTTGCCTTGAAAGCAGACCCATCCATTTTGAGCACCATCAAACAAGCATCAAAGACCCTTGCAAGCATCTCCGAAGCTGTATGTATGATTTCTGTTTCCAGTGTTCATTTTACTGACTTGGAATGATAGGGCTCAGTAGCTGGCAACGAAATGGCGGCCCAAGGCTTCATGCTCTTGTACTCGCTGACGCTTCTCCAAGTCTACAATGGTGAAGGAGATGCTATCATGATGCTTGACGACCTTGATGCTTCATACAAAGCCTTTGAATCATCGCGGAAGACTTCGTCAAAGAAGCAAAAGTCTTCGGCATCCGACGGCCAGAATGCTTTTGTGGAGATTGTGCTCTCCTTTTCAGGCAACACGCGCACCCTGTTCCGTCGTATTGGCGAGGAGGCTTTCTCTATCTTTGCTTCGGAGATTAGTGCTGATGGACTCCAATCGCTGACTGACATCCTGGACACCGAAGAGAACCTGGAAGGCCAGAGGGAACTGTTCAACCAAGGCGATGAAGATATGGAGCAGGATGGATCAAGTGACGAAGACAGCGACAGTGACAGCGAAGAAGAGGACTCGGACGTTGAGATGATCGATGGAGAAGGATCCAATGACGACTCTGAATCAGACTCCAGCGGCAGTGATAGTGACAGCGATGGAAATAGCGACGACGAAGAAAGTGAAGACGACGCAGAGCTGACACAGTTTGACAACATGTTGGCTATGACTCTTCAAACGTCAAAGTTGAACGCCAATGACGATGGGGCAGAAGGTACTTCAGATGAGTCGGACATGGACGATGAACAGATGATGGCATTGGATCCACACCTCAGCAAGATTTTCAAAGAGAGAAGCATAACAACGAGCAAGAAAAAGGAGCGAGAAGATGCTAAACAGAATGTCGTCCAGTTCAAGTCGAGAGTACTTGATCTGCTTGCCATATTTATGGAGAAGCAGTACTCGAACCCACTCACGCTGAACGTTTTGCTCCCAGTGCTTCGCCGCACTCGTGCAAATGCAAACAAGCAGATAGCCGACAAAGCAGCCAAGATGCTCAAGATTTTCCTCGACACACGCACGAAGCACAAAGCCCCTCTGCCAAAGCCAGAGAATGTGGAGCCAGTGTGGGAACTATTGAGGGGCATTCACGAAGAAGCAAAGCTGGGCAATGGAGCTAAGGTCCATGCAGATGCTTGTGGCTCAGCCAGTCTGCATGTTGTCAAAGTACTTGTTGGCATGGACAGGGCAAATTATGCTGACGTAGTAGATATATATGCCGATACACAGAAGCAGTGGTTCGCGGACAAGAAGTCTCCTCTCCAGCCTGTGTTGTTTACCCAGTTTCAAAACTGGTCCATCAACGCGCGGCAGCAGGGAAAATGAGACGGACGTTGGCATGAGTCTAGCACTGCTGTGTATTAGAATAGTATACGATGAATGGTACTTGAATATCAAAAGATTGTTCGTATTCTCCAATATAATACAAAACATTGTTTATTCAAGTCCATCATATAAAACAATGAGCTTTCCCAACCATGTGGAGCCGCTACCTAAGAGGTATTGCATCAGGCCCTTCTTGCTGTCTACTCGTTTGTCATATCAGTGGCAAGGCCCCCACTTAGCTCAGCCCCGCGGCGGGGATCTTCGGTAGCTCTAGCGTAGCTGCCTCTTGTGTCGTACCAAACATTTCCAAGGTTCAGCAAACTCGCAGGCGGTCCGCACTATTTTCTTTTCTCCACACAGCTCGCACTCAGAAAATGACTTGCAAGCACGTCAACGCACCCGGTTGGTTTTCCTAGTCAGCCCAAGCAGAATGAACATGTAGCAAAGGATCAAGGTGGCGTTGGTCTGAGGCACCGTCCGCCTGGGAAATGATCGTTACATAGCTTTAGGTTTAATAAGACTGTGCTAACATACCATAGAGCTGCGGCCTCCAGGCCCTACGCAGTCAGTTTACCGGGAAGACTGTACCCAGTGCTTCGACTCGATCGACGATCCAACCGGCCTAGATGTGTGCCTTTACTGCTTCAACGGAGGTTGCACAAGCGATCGAAGCCATGCTGTGCTCCATGTATCCTCTACAAACCACCCGCTTGTCCTCAACATCAAGCGTACGCGAAAGCGGGTTCAGCGCGATGAGCCACCCCAGAAGATGACCAAACTTGCTGTTTCAGCTGAGACCGAATCCGACCGCTACGATACTACAACCCAAGTCAAGTGCTACGAGTGCGGGATTGACGACGTTGACAGAAGCTCTGGAAAGCTTCCAGAGCTCGTTGACGCAGTCCTCAAGGCGAACACATTTGCTAAGCAGCAAGAAGTCAAGGCCTGGGAGCAAGAGCTGACAGCTTGCGAGCATACATTGTGCCTGGAGCAGGATACATCACGGCAAATCGAGTCGGAATCGCTGGGTCATTGTTCAGAGTGCGATCTGAAGGAGAACCTATGGCTTTGTTTGACATGTGGTAATCTAGGCTGCGGTCGCCAACAGTTTGGTGGCGTTGGTGGCAACTCGCACGGTGTTGGACACACCAAGTCAACCGGCCACCCTGTTGCAGTCAAGCTTGGTTCCCTCACTGCCGACGGTACAGCCGATATCTACTGCTATGCCTGCGACGACGAGCGCATCGATCCAGAGCTGCCAGACCACTTGGCGCACTGGGGCATCAACATCAAGGATCGGGTGAAGACGGAGAAGAGTCTCACTGAAATGCAGGTGGAGCAAAATCTTCGATGGGACTTCGCAATGGTGACGGAAGATGGCAAGGAACTGCAGCCATTATTCGGGCCTGAATTGACGGGTTTGAAGAACTTGGGCAACAGCTGCTATCTAAATAGCACGTTACAGGCCCTGTTCGCTATGCCAGAATTCAAGGAGCGGTACTATTTGCCAGATCAACCACCGCCTAATGCAGCGCTTCCTGCAGAAGATCTCGAAACCCAACTACGCAAGATTGCCGATGGAATGATTTCTGGTCGCTATTCGAAGCCCGACACTGACGTTGTTACCAACGAGCATAGTCCAGAAATCCCGCACCAGCGCGGACTTGTCCCTGCCATGCTGAAGCACTTGATCGGTCGGGGCCATGCTGAGTTCTCAACTATGCGACAACAAGACGCCTTCGAACTACTCCTGCACATGTTCAAGCTCATCTCTCGGTCGCAGCATACTGCACCACAGAAGAATCCTGTAGATGCCTTCCGGTTTGCCATGGAACAGCGGTTGCAATGTGTTAGCTGTAAGCGTGTCCGGTACAAGACAGACGAACAAGAAAACATTACGATTCCTGTCCCTGCTCGGAGGATACCAAAAGAATCCCAGATGGACGTCACGAAAGAAAATGGTAAAAACGAAGAAAAGGAAGAGTTTGAGTCGGTCTCACTCAAAGAATGTCTCGACATATTCACGGGCGAGGAGCTAGTCGAGCTTACCTGCAGTGCCTGTGGTAGCAAGGATGGGTTCACGAAGAGGAACATGTTCAAGACCTTCCCTGCAGTATTAGCAGTAAACGCATGGCGTTTCAAGGTGGTAAACTGGGTGCCTACAAAGCTAGATGTACCCGTCATTGTTGATGACGAGCCACTCTCACTCGACGCCTACAAATCTAGTGGATTAAGCGAAGGTGAGGAATCCCTTCCAGATGATGTTGAGATGGGAGCAGCCGGAGGATCTGCAGGCAAGTGGGTTCCAAATGAGGCGGCACTGTCAATGCTCGAAGCCATGGGTTTCCCCAGAGTCAGGTGTGAGAAAGCGTTACATGCGACTGGAAATGAAGACCCTGAAGCGGCATCAAATTGGCTATTCTCACACATGGAGGACCCCGACATTGACGATCCTGTTGACTTCAATGCTGGTTCTGGTGGAAATGCGGCCGTTGCGTCCGCGATCGACCCCGAGAAGATTGAGAATCTGGGTGCTATGGGCTTTAGTGCTCCCCAGGCACGACAGGCTCTCAAGGAGACGGGTGGCGATATGGAGCGAGCTGTCGATTGGTTATTCAACCATCCGGACGCAGCCGGCGACTTTGACGAAGGTGGTAGCTCCGAGGCACCTACCGATGCGACGGAAAAGGTATTGGCTGGCAGCGATAAGTTGCCTGCAAGCTTTCAGCTGCACTCGATTGTGTGCCATAAAGGAAGCTCAATCCATGCCGGGTACGTCAGACAGTCTAGAAACGTCTTTAACCCATCCACGTGACCGACCATCCGCTGACACTTTTACAGTCACTACGTCGCGTTCGTCCGCAAGCAGTTGCCGAATGAGAACGCAGCCTCGTGGGTCTTGTTTAACGACGAGAAGGTTGCCAAGGCTGCAGACGCGGAGGAGATGAAGAAGTTTGCCTATGTGTATTTCTTCAGGCGTTTGTAAGACACGAGGTCTAGGTCGTGCATCACAGACTAGCATAGCGGACACGGAGTTGTCTCGGATTGGCATTCACAATCATAGCACGGCGAAAAGGAGCGAGGTTTGAGGATTGTGGGGCGAGGGCTTTTGTTTCTAGCTGTGGTGGTGTAGAAATAGGAGCATAGATGCGGAATACGATGGTACAAGTTTCCATCTGATAAGCGTCTTGTAGAAATAGCGTCTCGAATTCACGGGACAAAATGGAAGCTTTTGGCTGCTGATCCATGTGATAAGTGTGGGGTAAATTAGCGCACAGATTACGTCGCCGATCACGCTTTTCCGTACATTACTTCAATTGCCCGTCGCCCATCTAACGTTTCCGCCACACCTACACACACACACATATCAACACCTACCTGCTACCAACACAATCGACAAGCACCTAATCCCATACGAACCAACCTCATACATCGAGATCGGCATCATGTTTAGGAGAGTCGCCGCAGCTGTGCCTGCCCAAGCCGGACGAGTACTCGCAACCGCCGCCAGACCCAGCATCGCATCGCCCATCCGCACAGCAGCACCTGCAGTGTCGACAATCGGACAGCGACAATACCACGAAAAAGATAAGTCGCCCTTAGTTTTCCTGAATTGATGGCGCATATGATGGCGATATCGGGGAGGCCGATCCCATCATTGTGCAATTTCCTCCGACTCGGGCAATTGTATGAGAACGCTCAGCTAACATGCGCAGCACTGCTCGATCACTACAACAGGCCACGAAATGTGGGTTCCATGTCAAAGACTGACAGCGATGTCGGCACTGGTCTTGTCGGCGCACCTGCATGTGGCGATGTCATGAAGCTTCAGATCCGAGTCGATCCTAACAACAACACCATCAGCGATGTAAAGTTCAAGACGTTTGGTTGTGGTAGTGCAATCGCCAGTTCGAGTTATCTGACCGAGCTGGTCCGGGGAATGACGTTGGAGGATGCGGCGCGGATCAAGAACACAGAGATTGCGAAGGAGCTCTGCCTGCCACCTGTAAAGTGTGAGTGCATTCTCGGCACAAAAATGATGCCTCGTGGAACAATACTGACTGGTTGTAGTGCACTGCTCTATGCTTGCTGAGGACGCTATCAAATCCGCCATCTCCAACTACTACACCAAGAACCCCAAGGCACGGCAAACAGACCTTGGTGGCAAGTCGGCGCCCCTACCTAAGGTTGAAGTCGAGACTGTGTCCTCTGCGGCGGCCTAGAAAAATATGTTTGATGTAAATTGATACCGAGAGCATGAAGTTGGGAAGGGAGAAGGGGAAAGGGGGGAGGGTAACTGATGAAGCAGTCTGATATTCCCGAGCATTCAGTCTTTCGTTACTCAATGTATCGATTGAGACAAAGGCGTTTGTGTGTTAGAGTTTTTGGCTTCCTGTACAGACTGGCCAAAAAGAAATACCTAAATCTATCATAGCAATAACGTGTTGGATAAGCGAGTCGGTCAGGCAAGCGAGTCGGTCACCTCACCAAC
>JAWDHC010000069.1:0-111400 GCA_036172615.1 Curvularia verruculosa | reverse complement strand
CGCTCTTAATCCGCTGCATTTTTTCCATTGAACCCAAGATGCGGCAAAGGCTGTACCATTCCTTCATCTCATTCATGAGCAGGCCTTACTTTTGGCGTCTGTGGATAATTCAAGAACTGCATCTAGCTCGGGATGTGTCATATTGCCTTGGTACGGCTATAAAAGCAGCAGAAGACTTTCTACGTCTGTATAAGCTTCTTGAGTTCTGGAGCTGGGGTTCTTATGAGCTATCCAGTCGTTTGGGACTTTTAGGGTATCTTGTAAAATTCCCCCAGTATGCATTTGCACGTCGTCGGTCCAAGGCTTCGCGGGCAATGAGGACTGCATTTTTACGCAACACCCGGTTTTCTCTGTTGCATATGGCCTGCACCACACAGAAACAAAACATTCGCGATATACTCATTGATCGTAGACTTCAATGCAGTGATCCACGAGATCGGCTGTTTGGTATTTTGTCCATCGCTGAACAGAGAGTGACGAAGGGTTATAAATCAGATTATAGGCGGGACCGATTTAAAGTTGCATTCGACGCCCTCACGCTTGCTTACGAAAGCTCTGAACATCCCATCAGTGAATTTTATGCAAAGGATTTGTGCAACTGCTTCCAAATCACTGGAGAAGAGGTATCTCTCCGTTGCGCCCTCGATTTGCGCTGTAGCACACTAGGAGCAGGCGCCGTACCAACCAGACGTCTTCATGGACGATACATGTGGTTTGGTTTAGAGATACTTGGCACGGCGGAAAACTTGATGCCGTCTGCGCTTGTTCAGAAAAAGGATTTGGAATTGGAAGTTTCAGTGCACGTACAAGAGCAACAAGGATACTGCACCTTAACTTTCAACAAAAGTTCAAACGGAACACGACTGTTAGCCCCTTTTGATACGAAGCATGGCGATTGGTTGTTATATGGATTCGGTGCAGGGATGTCAGCATGCTTAGTAGTCAGGGCGAGAGGAGATAGTACATTCGATTTGATAGGGTGTACATCTCCTGTCGATTTGATCATGCCGTTACACGGGGATGTTTTCATCAGTAACTGGTTTCTAGAGGATCTTTTACTTTGGGGATGGACTGTGAATGAGCTCGAGTCGCCAAAGACCACGCAAGACCAAATGATCGAACTTGTCAATAGGCGGATCTGTGCATGGGATGGTTCCTCATATTTCGAAAGACCAAGATAAGTCTTACTCATCCCTCTTCTTGGCATCCTGCAGAATCTAGCCGATCAGTTTGGGCAACAAAAAAGCTGTCCCAATTTCAGGCCACACAAATGCAAAAGAACCAGACAAAGGGCGGGATAATCTGGCTTGGTAGCGCGACTGGGTAAGGGGGATACGTACGATCTTCCTTGCAGATAAACATTGTCTTTGATATAAAATATTAACTACCTGTGGCTGCTGTTCCTTTATTCACGTGTTAGTGGCTTAATTTCAACTGGCCCTTTAATCTTGCAAGCTGGATTTTGTATTGTGCTATGATGACTAGCCTCCTTAAACTAGTTATTTATACGCTAACATTGCGGATGATGTACACATGTAAACGATCGACGGAGACGGCATGTTTCACGCTATGATTAGACACGAAAGATACATGATAGCACCATTCAAGTTCGCAGTGAAGGATTGTATGTCTGGATAAAGATATTGCTCAGTAGCACTCTCGTAGTCAGGAGATTTATGGACAAGTTGTTGCCTCGGGATCGCGAATTGAGCACTGAAACGCAACAACAAGGCGACAAACATTATACTCTGGGTATCCCTGGGTGAATGACAACACGTGATGGCAGCCCACGGATTTTGCTAGTACTATGGTACGTACGGCTGGGCCGGAGATCAACGTGCCGGCGTCCATGGACAATATGGTTGACTAGTCGAGTCCATGACGTTTTGGACAAGCTTAGTCCTAGTCGCTGGCAAAAGAGGCGGCGTCTCTGCACGACGAGGATAGTGGGACCGCAGAACAAGTGCCCTTTTCCCTCTGCAATGAGGGGCGGGCTTAATCGAGCAGGCCAAATGCGCGTTGGAGTTGCAGATATGGAGAAGGACCGAGCCGCATCTCCTTTTGAGGGGCATGACGGCCAGGAACAGGCTAGCGCTGAGGCTAGAGATGCACCAATGTGGTGCAACAAGGCCAGGCGACGTGTTTCAGAACAGGGCAGGGGGGCTTGTGCGTTTGGGGAAGCAGCGACCCGGCGACGACACGCCAAAATAATCCACCCTCACTCTTGCCTGGCTGCACGACAACCACTACCACCACCACCGACGGCGACAGCTAGATCAATCCCATCACCTACACCATCGGCTGCTCCCTACGAGCCCTCGTCCACCACGCCCGCCAGCATCGCCATTCACTTGCCCGCACCGCCTCGCCCCGCCGGCTGCGCCTCCGACACTTGCATGTCCGTCACACATCAGCGCTCCCACTCCACTCCGCTGCCGCTTCCACAGCCGCTTCTCCCTCGACAGACGGCCCGCAAACGCATGCGACACCCGTGATTCTACCGCTGGACGACGAACGCGATCGGGCGCCTCTTGTTTGCACTGCCAAAGCAACGCCGAAGGGGCTTCCTGAGTCCCTGTGCGAGCCGCTCCGACCAACTGCGCCGCACTCTGCTTGGCCGTCACTCAACGCCCGCCAGCCCCCAAACACTGCCTACGCCGCGAGGCATGAGCTAGGATGACGCGACCTCACATTATCAGAGCAGGTACACACGCACCCAACACGGATGCGATCCATACCCCAGAGACTAACACGAGTCGATAGACACGATTGACCTGCAGGATAAGACAGCTCCAACCGCTCAGGATCATTCGCACCAACCCGAGCACCCGGCGCCTCTTGGGATAGGCCCAGCAGCGCCCCATCAGCAGGCCGCCATTCGCAATGTAGAGAAGGAGCGTTCTTCGGAAGAGGCACGCCTGCAAGATATCTGGGGCGATAATGCCAGCACGCTCCGCGAGGACCCCGGCTCTGACGACGACCGCACCATCACAAACGAAACCCACGGACATCACTCTTCGCACGATGAACAGGCTGTGAGGTTGAACGGTGGCATCGTTCGCGATGGCGACGATGCTGACATGCAAGATGCCGACGTGGACGAAGACATGGACGACGACATGATGGACAAAATCTCGAGCTCTCCCTCGATAGACGATGGTGGGTATTTTTCATCTTATTCTCCCGTGATCTGGCCGGCAAGACACGAATCCTTGACTCCTCGGTCTTCGCCCTTGCAGCCAACTTTCGATTCTTCATCTCCTTTTACAAACACACCCACTCATTTTCCTATTTCTGTCGGTACTGCAAGTCCTTTGAGTGACTCAGCATCCGAAAGCTCTCTTTTGTCAACATTTCAGATTACGCCCACGCCCATTTCTTTTCATTCTCTTCTATCCACGGAAAACCTGTCAGCGGAGCATCATCGTGGTGAGTATACGGAGACAAGGACAACCAACGCACCGGACAAAGAGGACAATGCCAATATGGACGTGAGTATTAGCCCGAGGATCCTCCACTTAAAGGTAATCGAAAGGCGCATACAGCTGAGGAGCGATGACTCGGAAGCATCCCTCATTTCCGAACTGGACGAGGAACAGATCAGGAACACGTTGAAACCCATCAGCCGTTCCTTGCTCGACATCTCAGACGACCCATTCTTGGATTGCAAACCGAGTTCACCTCCGCGACTGAACAAGACACCCTCACTCAAGTCTCAATTCACGGAAGAAGATGAATTCGACTCTGACTCGTGGACTACTGACAGTGATGCGGATTCCTGGGACGAGGACCTTGACCAAGGCAATGATGATGCATCCAATGACGTCTCTTTTTCTCATGATTCCAGATTTATCGACTCAGGCTGGGGAGGCGAATGCTTACGAGAAACAGAAGACATTGATTTCGAGTTCGTCTACGCTCTACATACATTCGTTGCGACGGTAGAGGGTCAAGCAAATGCAACCAAAGGTGACACAATGGTGCTGCTTGATGACAGCAACAGCTACTGGTGGTTGGTTCGAGTTTCCAAGGATAACAGTATTGGTATGTATCAATGGCCGACGTGTCATTCTTCGCTGACCCAGTCAAGGCTATCTCCCTGCGGAGCATATTGAAACACCCACGGAGCGCCTAGCCCGCCTCAACAAGCACAGGAATATCGACCTTTCCGCGACAATGCTTGGTGATACCGCCGAGAAGACCAAAAACCCGCTCAAAAAGGCCATGCGCAGGAGAAATGCAAAGACTGTTCAATTCGCACCACCCACCTATGTTGAAGCATCCGACTATGACTATTCCTCTGACGAGGGTGAGGGCGAACTTTTCGGAGGTCCGGAACCAAAGGAAATGCAACAGCAGCAACAGGCTGCGGCACAAAACAACAATTCGGCACAAGACGAGGACCTACAAGTCCAGCCACTCAAAGTCAATGGTGCAAAGAAAGATGGCAACGCCCAAGCCGATGGTGATGGACACCGCTCAAGTGATGACTCCAACAAACAGGACGGACTGCGAGGGAGCGAAGACAACCTGGATCGACCCTTGGACCCCAAGGTATCCCGTAATGGCACACTCCGCAATACCGACTCTTTCTTCAAAGACGACAATACTGAAACACGCAAAATTACCCTCACGCCCAACATTCTTCGCGACGACTCGATTCTTCAACAACAGGCTCCCGGGAACGTGGACCAAGTCTTGAGAGCTTGGAGAAGAACGGGTTTGCAGACAAAATCAAGGATGACAAGAGAAAGAAGGAGAAGAAACCGGGAATGCTTAGTGGGCTGTTCAAGCGTAAAGACAAAAAGGGCAAAGGCCCACAGGATTCAGTGGACAGCGATATCGAGAAGCCGGAGGAGGTTGATCGCAGCTCACCACAATCAAAACCCTCGGATGAACTCGCAGAACGGCCATCAAATGAGCAGGTGACCGCACCTGCGCCTTTGAGACAATCAAGCAAGAGCAAGATACAAAAGCGCCCAACTCATCGAGACGACTCTCCAATCAAAACAAAGGGCATCTTGAAGACGGAGAGCCCTACGGATATAGATCTAGATGATGATATGGATACAGCTAAGGAGGAGCCTGTCGCACAGCAGAACACAGCGTCGATGCGCTTGGTACCACCAGAACAGGACGAGGCAGGCAATCCATCTGCCATGGAGCAAACGCCATCTGTTTCCACCTCGACTTCTACCAACTCAAAGAACCCTTTCAGCGCTCTGATGAAGAGTCAACAGGAAGGAGAGGTAAAGCGCGAGAAGGTCACCAAGGCCAAGCAGCGTGTACAGTTGGACGATTTCGACTCTGACGACAGTAACGATCCTTTTGCAGACCCCGAAGCTGAACGTAAATCGAGTGAGGCTCGGCGTTCAGAATCTGCTGGACGCCTCTCGGAGTCGCCCGTACATATCTCTGTCGCAGATGTACAAGCAGCTCAGAAAGAGAATGGTGCAGACCGAGACGCTGACTCTCATCACGCTCCAGGTCTGTCGACTGACAGCTCAAGCCAAGAGACCAATTCACCAATATCAACACCGACACCCGACGATAGTCCCGCGAAGACGACTCAGGATGGTGCCCCCCGGTCTCAGTCTGGAAACACTTCACCCACACAAGTCGCATCCAATTCTACTATCCCTCCTCCCACGCGACCCGCGCCAATCCCTGTTGAAGAATCCGAACCCTCTCCTCCTGATTCTTCAGAGAGTACAATACTTCCTGCTTGGTCTGATGCTTCACTACGCGCCTACCTCGACGATGGCAGCGAAATTAGGGACATGCTTGTTGTTATCAATGACACTACAGGTGTTGTGCCAGTTGGGCCCGACCATCCTCTCATGAAGGACTATCTTGCTGAGGAGATGAAGACCATGCAAGGCTTGAGCGGCGAACTTGATCGCCTGCTCAACGGACTGATGGAAAAGTCCATGAAACGAGCTGGCAGTGCAGCTAGCAAGACTAGCACTACGCGTAGTACCAGCACCAACGGCAGGTTGAGCGCAGGGGCAACATATTGAAGGAATAAAGGCTGGTCCGGAGTCCTTCATCATTGTTGGTATCATCCCCCGAGGCTTAGATCTGCTTTTTTTTTGTCCTTGACCGGCGTTATCTTCGAAACCTGGGGCACATCATGTGGGACGATTTTGGGTTTTTAATTGGGGTTTTTGGAGGGTGCGATTCTGCGCACCCATTTTTTTCTTTTTCGTGTCACACAACTCTTGATCTTTTCATCTTCCCTTCTACTTTCTGCTTTCGATTTCCTTTTTCCCTCAAGCTTACGGGCTAGAGGAGCTATTTACTTGGGCGCACTATTGGAAGCTTTTTCTTTTTCTTTCCCTTCACTTCATGCGTCCCCAGCCTCCTCTTGATTCATTGTGCAACATGGTGGACATGGAGCAACAAGACTTTTTTCTACATGACCATCTGCAATACCCCTTTTTTATATTTCCAAACCGTTTAACACGTCAATCTCACTCGTTCATTCTTTATGCCCCACCTCTTTTCCGTGTATCTTTGCTTTTTCCCCATATTCTCTCTTCATCATTCGGGCCTTGCAGGTCTGGGAGGTTTTTTGTTTTTGGTTCGTTGAGGTGGGCTTTGCTCTCTTTCGTTCGGTTCCTTGCTCGCAGCCCTGCTCTTCTTTTCGTTTCTTGTACGTGTATCGGCATACTCTGAATACAACTTTACTCAGTCCCCTCCGGTGGAGGATGACTGAAGTGGAGTTTGGAAATATATACCGTTGCCCCCCCTCCCCCCCCGTTTCCCGCTCTTTGACATATGCATGAGCATTTTGTGATGTGTATATGTGAGTTAAGCATAGATGGGCAAGTCGAGTGAAGTGAAGCACGGGAGTCTAGTCTGCTACACGTCGACGTCTTCAAGGATACCTGGGATGGTGTTAATGACATCTTCCTCATGTTTGAAAATCCTCTGCTTTGTCTTGGATATAGTTACACTTCGTGCATCTAGGTACTTGAACGTGAACAAAGAACTGAGCGTTCTTTTTTTACTCAAAAAAAATTATTGCTTTGGGGACCTACTTCCATATATGGCAGCATGAACGAAAAGTTCAATGTTGTCACATTAATACTGACAATTACCTTAATCAAGAAGCGATGGTTATAACACAATATGCAATGATATTTTGGTGTCTATCACTGCTATTACAGCAAAAGACATCAAATCCACGAACGACTACGTATATATTCCCTATTGGACAAAAGGAAACCCACGCAAGAATCACACACGCTCAGTCTGCATTGCCTTGACCGGTTTCTCATCGAGGGCAGCGTCCTCAGCCTCCTGGAGGCCCAAACTCTGGGCAATCTGAAAAAGGCGCATTTTCTCTTGATGGGCGGTGCCATCGCCAAAGACGTGGTCCATTTCCTCGAGGCTCTTGCCTCTAGTCTCTGGGATGCAGAACCATGTAAAAGCAAAAGCTACGAGGGCGAAACCGGCAAAGAAAATGTAGGTGCCGAAACCAATCGACTCGAGCATGTCTGGGGTGACGAGGCCGATGATGAAGTTGCACATCCAGGTCGAGGATGTGGTGAGGGACATTGCTTTGGAGCGGTTGCCTAAGTTGTAGATTTCGGACGGGAGGACCCAGCCGATGGGCGCCCAGGAGTACGAGAAGTTGACTAAAATTCGGGGTACAAAGTCAGTAAAATATAAGCAAACGTGTTTTTCGGTGGCCAAGGTAGGCCTTAAAACACAACTTCAATGTATGTTTCGAATGCTACTTTGTACCCCAGGGTTACTTACTGTCGTAGATGTAGATGAAGGCGATGCCGGTCCAACCAGCGGCTGGGTGTGCGGCGAGGGTAGAGCCGTAGCCGCCGATGACGCCACCGACGATGAGGAGAGAAATGCAGGTACCGGCGGCACCGCAGAGGAGCAGGGGGCGTCGACCGACTTTGTCAATGAGGAAGAGGGCGGGGAGAGTGGAGAGGGTATTGACTATGGGGGGAAGTTGGTGAGTTTGCGTTCCTTCTTCTTTGAGGGACAGGGGAGAGGGTAGGAGATGGGGTCGAGTTAGCACCTACCGATGCCGTAGACGCCTGTTGCTAGTAGTCCTGTTGTTTTGCCTGACAAGCCCAATTGTCCGAATATCGTCGGGGCGTAATAGATGATTGCGTTGCCTGTGGCTCGTTAGCAAAAGAACGTCCTTGTGTGGGCAGTTCAGTGTGCCTTACATCCAATAAATTGTTGGAAGAACATGGTGCAGCAGCCAATTGCTGTACGCTTGAACGACGGCCATGTGGAGAAGAGCGTCGAGTATCCTGCAAGATACAACAAGACACCGGATTTACCGGGGAACTTTTCCTTGTTGTACGTCTCTTCGAATATGACTTCGGAGCGGATAGCTAGATACTCTCTCTGCACGACTGGATCGTCAGGCTGCGCTCGACGTACGCGGGCTAGAGCGCGAAGTCCGGCTTCTTCATTGTCACGCATGCAGTAGTATCGTGGCGACTCTGGAAAGAAAAGCATGCCGATGCCGAGAACGAGACCGGGAAAGATTTGGATGGCAAAAGGGACCCGCCACGAGGCGTCACTCTGCCCAGTGCAACCGTCTGGACCGACGTCGTTGATGGGATCGAAGCTGGGCTCTGATGCGCTGCCACCAGTATAAGGGATGTCAGGCGCACACCGGGTTCCGCCAATATACTGGGTGCCATATTCCAGCCAGTAAGAAACGAGGATACCCAGGGTGATAGAGAGCTGTTGTAAGACGACGAGCGTGCCTCTGATACCGGCTGTAGAGACTTCGCTCATGTACATGGGGACTATCATCGTAAGCATACCGACGGCAAAACCTGCGATGGCTCGGCCTAAGGAGTCATTAGTTATGGCCTTCAATCAGTGAAGGGAAGCTGGGTTTCTGTACCGGCAAAAGCCATGGGAATGTCTATAGCACCTGCCTGGAGCGCAGAACCAATGGTGAAGATGACGACGGCGATTATGATGGAGCCCTTGCGACCAAAACGATCTGCGACAGGACCATTGACGAGCGAACCAAACCAGGCGGCCAGAAGAAGTGTCGAGACAAACCAGCCTTTGAAGGAGCTGTCAAGATAAATCCGGGGAAAGGCTGCGGCGAAAGACTCCATGGTCAGGACTCCTGAAATGACGCCTTGGTCATAGCCGAAGAGAAAACCTCCCAATGAAGCAAACTAAAAGAGGTCAGTGGTAAAAGAACGAGTTGATTCAGAGTATACACACAGCTGAGAGGCCGAGGAGGTATGGATTCTGTCGCAGTTCCTTATACACACTTATTTTCTGGGCAGGCCCAGGGCCGTTCGCAAGAGCCGGGTCAGACATATTGGCAAGATTACTGACGGTATGCCCAGTCGACTTGCTTGAGTGGGTGCTGAAAAGTAAAAGCACAAAGACAATTGCGATGTAGTTTATATATAAGTATATGAATTGCTCAACATCAGGCCTTAGAATATCACCAAGACACACGACCTCGGACCACTGTCGTCCGACCCCACAATATCGTCAAACCTGCATCCAGGAGCATAAAAACGCAATGCAGGCTGTCCAAGTTTTCCCCGCATGCAGAACATTTCCTGATTCAGGCTCGAAAACTGGAGATCGAACATGACTTGTGCACGGACTACAGTCGTCCGAACCCCACAAGCCATGGATTTTGATGAGAGCAGCTTGGCATGTCCACTGGTCGTACTGTTCTTATGACCGAATCTTTAGATGGTGTCTGATTGAGTCTTTTTTTTTCATCTTTCCATAACTTTACTTGACAATTTCTCCATTCCTTCACAGTGGCGAAATGACGAACGACACTCGTGTGGATAAGCTTCCGGCAGCTATACTTGATCTAGTCAAGCGCTCGGAAAAGCTTCTCGCTCGCCAAATTTCTCACCCTAGTCAACGCATGCTCGTTGCGCTTGCGGGCGTGCCAGGCGCGGGAAAGTCAACGGTATCCGATGCGCTCTTAAATGAGTTAGCAGCACGAGGCGTCAAAGATGTTGCCGTAGTGCCAATGGTAAGAGACTGTCACAGCCACCGCTACGATTTCTGACGAAGTAAGGACGGTTTCCATTACACTCGCAAAGTTTTGTCGACGTTTGAGGATGCAGAAACGGCATTCAAGAGACGGGGAGCGCCGTTTACTTTTGATGCAGAAGGATGCGTTGAACTTGTCAAATTGCTCAAGTCTACACCCCTCACTACGGAGGGTGAAGATGACTTGTGTATAACTGCACCAAGCTTCGATCATGCAGCAAAGGACCCGGTGCAGGATGGAATTCGTATCTCTTCTCGTGCACGTCTTGTCATCATTGAGGGCAACTACACATTGTTGAAGCAGAAACCATGGGATCAGATTGCAGAGATCTGTGATGAGAGGTCTGTAGTTGTTGTCCATCAAGACCACGTCCGGGCTGACAATGTGTAGATGGTTTGTAGATGCACCAGTAGATGTCGTCCGCGATCGTTTAGCCCAGCGACATCTTGCTGCTGGAATTGAGACGTCAAAGGCGGCCGCCATTGCCAGAGCCGAGGAGAACGATATCCCTAACGGCGAGTTGATACGATCGTTGCTCATCAAGCCCGACGTCGTCATTGAAAATTGATGCGATGTCAGGCTGTGCACTGGACGTTGATCAGGTTTTCTACGCCCTAGAACTGTGTAGTGGACAAGTCCCAGTCGAAAGAGTTGAACAGTTCGTTGGACTCAACAGACCATGGAAAAGTACTCAAAGCATCTCTATCCAGTTCAAAATTCTGGAATGTATGAGAGTTGATATCCTCAGTAGATACGACTTGGTCAAGAATGGCTACGCATCGCGCTGATAGAGAGTCTTTTACAAGATGCTCACGAAATGTAGTCCTGGCTAAGCGAACATCTTCCAGCCAAGTGGGCATTTCTGGGGCGGAGGGAAAGCTGATTATGCAAAGCGTGATGACAAGAGCAGAATGGAAGAGGAAATATCTACCAAGACATATTAGCCACTAGAATGTTTTGCTCACATAATGTAAACTGTACTTACGTTGCATACCAACCTTCCAATCTGCTCGGCTCACTCGTTGTATACTGGTGAATTGAAGTAACGGTAGCATGTGCGGCTTCCAAACAAATTCTCTTGCACTCTTCCTGAGCCGATTGCGTGGCGTCGTCTGGAATTTGGCCACGTTCGGCAATCGCACGACGAAGCAGAATTTGTCGGAAGATGATAATCTTGAGGTTCCAAAATCTCCACCACAGCCGCGACCGTGCGAAGATGTACCATCGGGCTGACATGTACGGCGGTTGTGACAGTTGAAAGTACAAGGGTACTGTGTGTGTCCATGCGTCCATTGTAGTGTTGAACGAGAGTGCTGCTTCAGCGGACAAGCCAGGTTCAGCCAGTAATCTGTTTGAGATGTGATTGGTGCTCAGATGAAAACTACTTTGCTCCCGGAGTGAGGAGTAGATTGTTGGCGTGTTAAGTTCGATGGGTAGATGCATGGTTTGAGGTGTGAGTGCCTAGTGCCAGTTAGATATCACAATCTATCTCTCTTTTTTGATCAAACAAGCCATCCTACCTCATCATTTATGTTGAGAACAGAATGTACGTTCATAGAATTTTGATCAGGCAACATGATTGCGCGTCCAAAAGTTGTGGACGCTCCGCTGTCAAAAATATACAGACCCCACCAAATTCTGCGTCTCGCCTCGCGTTCAATCAGGCTGATCCTCCAATGTGGAAGCTCTCTATGAAGGGCTAGACTCAGAGCTGTGCGGACTGCAAGACCAAGCAGATTCCATCCTGTGTTTGGGCTATTACGCTTCTGGCTAAGATTGCTGAGCAATACTAGTGCTTGAACAGAAGACAGGCTGGCGGCTTCAAATACGGACTGGTCTTGGCCAATAGCAAGTGCTCGACGATAGAGATAGTCTTCAAGACCAATCTGGTCGTTGCTTGTTGTCCATGCGCCGAGAGCTATGATTGCGTGGTACAGCATGTCCCAGGATTTCTTGGGCGGTCGGGGAACTACCTCATAGTACTGTGCGCGGAATGTTGCTTCGTGAACAAAGGGGTACACGACATGAAAATTAAGAAAATAGGCATCAATAAGGCTGGCGGAAAGCTGCTTGGCAAGAGCAGCATGTGAGACATGGGACGATGCGAGAACCTTTTTGAAAGATGAAGAGTGCTCTGGATTCCGCTGATGAGGTAGTGGACCAGTTTGATGCAGAAATCCAGCCCAGTCGAGCAAGCAACGCAGAAACACCACGCCAGATGTGGAGCCTAGTGCTATGTTAGTACCCAATCTGTCTGTTCTGTCGACAAAAGGGAGCTAACCTAGATATCCTACTCCTGTTGGCTCGACGGATAGGGCGGCCATGCCATCTGTCAAGCCGTCCACGTTGACCTCCTCCTCTTGCCAGTTGAAGCCATCGACGTTGTTTGGCACCGCCTCGGGAAGAGGCGGTTCATTGGAGCTTGAGGTAGTGCTACCCTGGGGACTCAGGGCCGTCTCTGGTGTTCGTGGCTTGATGACGGGCGGGGTGGTGACGGCGATGTTTGGAGACGAAATAATTTCTTCAATATCAACACCAGGAACCAGCTGGCCAACCAGTGCCTCTAGAGATTGAAGCCTTTTTTCCACGCTGGTGAGGTAGGCCCTAGTCAATGGCGATCTGATGATCTTGCCGCTGTAATGGCATTGTGCACCGCTGTGCGCGCAGGCGGCACAGAGAGGCGTCTTTTTGAGCACTTGAGCTTCTTTGCGCGACAACGATCGCACGATAGGGCATCCTTTGGCCTTCGGTGCTCCATGCATGAGACGGGTTAGTGTGGCAGAGGTGGGGACGGATGGGGTTGCAGGAGTATGGGAGAACTAGAAGCAAGACGCTTGCTGATCTACGCCGTAATCGGACCGACATAGCCGCAGCAACGCTACATGGTCAGCCGCCTTTGAATATGCATGTCAACACGACGGCGAGTCTGGAGCAGAGCAGGCTTTTGACTTGATCTGGTATTAACAGAAGAGGTGGCTTGTTCCACAGATGCAGACTAGTACTTGGAATGGGATAGGGCATTTTATTCCGCTTGTTTTCCGCTCCTTCCCAAACTGTGGGTTATGGAATAAAAAGTGTATGTGGCCAATTGAAGTCAAGGTTTTGAGCATGTGCAACGTGTGGGCTCGAGGCGGTTGGAATGCGGCTGTTGTTGACTAGGAAACGATTATTAAGAGATGTGGGATCCTGGAAGCAAGCATAGTTCCTGAGCAGGCGTCTTTGAACAATGGGCTCTTTGCAGACACTCAGACTCTAGTTGTGAGTTTGTGGCCATGTGCCATTCTGCTTGTTGGCAGAATGCAATCATTTGGTTACCGACTTTGTAACAGAGTTCCTTGTGGCTGAGGAGCATTGCACTAGTATAATGTATGTGAAACGGAGCAACGGGCTAGCAGTAGCAGCATGCCTGGTGTTGGTTTATGTTTGGCCGCCCGCATCGCGCTTACCCGACTGGGCGGCAGTTGCTGCATTCGTACTAGATGGGCAATGCTGTGATACGTACCATTAACTGCATCCCGTTATAACTATACGTATTACATACATAGTATCCATGTGGAGATTCCTGTTGGATTGGCCTCGGACAATGTCCGATTCGAGGCAGCGGTTCTCTTGTCTGTTATTGCACAGGTACATACATACGTTCATACATTCATACATACACACACATGTCATGGCTACCTGTTGTCGTCTCTCGACACGCAGCATCGCATCACCTGACTGCCAAGGCCATCTCAGCTGACATGGACACAGTAGCCAACCATGCCATGGCACACTGCATGTCTCCTTGCCTCAGCGTCTACACGGACGGCGCACGAGCACGTCACCTGCTATCGACCTTCTCCCTCCCTCTCCAGCAACCCCCGGCGGTGAGCCATGCCGCGACCAGCACCGCCACCCGTCGCTCGTCTGCCCATCACCAACGGCCTTCTTGACCAGCCATGGCCAGGATTGGCGGAGACGGAGGCGCTATGCCATACTCGCCCGCCCAGGCCCCGCGCTCGTGACTGCGGCACCCGGCCACGTCCCAAAAAAGCGGCACGCCAGAGCAAAGTCAGCGACGCGCAATTCATAGAGTCAGCATTGCGCGCAACAAAGAAAGATTTGCACCCAGACACCTTCCTCTAGCCGTTACCGCTGCCCCCAATACCCCACACGTCGAGCGCGTGCACATGCAGGTACCCAGCTAGAGCCATTGACCCGCGTTCCGTCGACCCTCGCCGGCCGCACCCCAGGCTCTTATCTGCCCCAGCGTCGGCCACTTCTCTCAGCCGTCGCAAGCCGACCGTAGTCCACCACCACCATGTCCACCGCCGCTGGCCCCAATCAGTCTCCACCAGCGCGCTCACAGGCTTCCGCTCAGCACACGCGCACCTACCAGGCCTGCATTCCCTGCCGCCGCCGCAAAGTGCGATGCGGTATGTCTGACCCTACCACGCGCCCTGCTGCTTGTCCCACAGCTGCTAATCTTGAGCCCTCTGCTAGATCTGGGCCCCGTCGACAATCCCCACGACCCGCCCTGTGTGCGATGCAGGCGGGAGAGCAAGGAGTGCTTCTTCTCCGCCACCCGTCGCAAGAGAAAGACGGACGAAGGTGACGACTACGACGAGGCCGACGACTATGAGATCCGCAATGGCAGGAAGCGCCAGCGATCCACCAGTCAGCAGGAACCCCTCACCGTCACCACCGCCAACTCGGCCGCATACATTTCACAGCCCTTGACCCCGGGTGGCTCCATTGGCCGCTATGAGCCTCTGCGAAGACCCAACACGTCTGCCGGCCAGCCCCCTCAGCATAACGACGAGGAAGACCAAAAGGTGAACAACGAGACGCTCGCGACATTGCAGGCCGGTGAGGTCTACAGTGGCCATGACGCCCTCAACCTACTCTTCGAGGCGGCTGGCATGAATGCTCACCACCGCACCGAGAGCAGTTCCAGTCTTCAGCGCCCCAACTTGGGCAGCACCCCAGGCTCTCAGACCAACTTTGCTAGTCCTCTGACCAACCCAGTTCATGCCCGCACAAACTCGCATGTCACAGTCGAGCCATCAGTAGACCCGGCCATCCAGCAGCCCGTACTGCCAGAACCGCCCAACGAAGCTGCTTTCGCCGACGCCGTTCGTGCCTGGTCAAAGTTCCGTTTCGTCCGCGCTGGGTGGTTTACAGCCAAAGAAGCCATCGCCTACATTGATTATTTCTACACCTTTCTGTCTCCCCTGACTCCAATCGTCGTGCCAGATTACCGCGACCACGCCTTCCACGCAAAGCTGCTCAAGGAAGAGCCCATGCTGGTCATCACCCTCCTTACCATCTCAGCCCGATACTTTCAACCCAACGGATCCAATGGGGCTGGCGCCACCTCGAGGTCCTACCTCATCCATGAAAAGATGTGGAAGTACCTCCAGGGCATGATAGATCGCATGATCTTCGGCCAGGAGCAGTTTGGCGGCGGCTTCTGCGGCGCGGGACAGCAGCCTGGGTCCGATGTGAACCCGCTGTCACGCAAGGGTCTTCGAACACTCGGAACTGTCGAGAGTTTGATGCTCCTCACAGAGTGGCATCCCCGTGCCTTGCATTTCCCCCCGGGTGACGACGATGACGAGCTCGTTCTACCAGACGATCCGTATGAAACCGGCCCAAAAGCCGACATGTACAAAGGCGTAGGCGACAAGCGCATCGACAGCTGGCTCGAGCCGTGCTGGCGTAGTGACCGCATGTGCTGGATGTTGCTTGGCAATGCCATGACCCTTGCTTTTGAAATTGGTGTCTTTGACGAGACCAACGAAACCGAGTTCGAGGAGGCCAACCAGCATCTCTCGCACGCCACAGTCAAGGCCTACTACCGCAGGAAGAACCACTTGCGCAATCTCCTTATCATCTACGTCACCCAGACCAGCGGCAGATTGGGCTTGACGTCCATGCTTCCCAAGATTGAACGCGATGAGAGCCTAAGCGGCTCCCCTTCACCGTTGGAGCTATACAAGGAACGCATCAGTCGGATCAAAGCCCCTCCAGCTCAGTTTGGTATGCGCTCTGACGGACAGCGCCTTCCTCTTGAATCAATTGCTACCCAGGAACGCCATGCAGTCCAGGATCTCGTGCTTGACTTTTGGCAGCGCATCGCCAAGATCATGGAGATGGGTAACCTCAAGCTATTCTCCAATCGGCGTAAGACGCGCGAATTGCTCAAATCGGGGAAATATGAGGAGATGCTCCAGTTCTTTCAAGGCCCTTTGGCAGAGTGGAGAAAATGCTTTGACCGGGCGCCCCAAGGTATGTGCTGTGACGTGCAGTGTACCCTGACTGCCCTTGTGATTCTGACTTTTGACAGTGCCCACGCAACTTCGCCATGTCCTTATCATCGAGTTTGAGTATACGCGCGTATATCTCAATTCACTGGCCTTGCAAGCTGTTGTAGAACGCTGCACGCACAACACCCCACTTCAGACACACGCCCAACCCAATGGCGTCGACGGACGTGCCACCAATGGCAACGAGGACGGTGGAGCCATACCTTTTAGTACGCTGGTCAAATGGTATGCCAATGACCGTCACTACATCAACGAAGTCATCGACGCGTCACGCAATGTGCTCAAAATCGTCGTGGATGGCCTACATCCAGGTGGCTATCTGCGACATGCACCTGTTCGAACTTTCTTCCGTATTGTCAGTGTGGCCATCATTCTTCTGAAAACGTTTGCCTTGGGCGCCACTGAAGAAGACGTGGCTGTCAGCCTCAGTCTACTCAGTAATTCGGTTGACGCACTGCGAACAAGCATCGTGGACGATGTGCATGTTGGTAATCGCTTTGCCGATCTGGTCGAGACACTGACTCACAGGATTCGTTCTCGATTCGTGCGTCTTGCTGCTAATGGCTCAGCTGGCATATCGCGTGCGGGCAGCAAGAGCCCTATTCCAGCACCAATGATGCCCCCGCCTTCAGCGCTGAACAACACCAACCACCTCGCCCCGCCATACATGGGATCTCAACAATCAGGCCTCTCTGGTACTGGGACAAGCGTCCCTGGCTCGCCAAGCATGGGACTTGCGACAAGCGGCCGGGTAACTCCTTTATGGGGAATCTCTGCAGAGCCCTATGATCCAAACTCGAATAGTATATCCATTATGCCACCGCCAGGAAACTACACAAACTTTTCGGCCAACACAAACGGCAGTAACGGTAACAGTAACGGCAATAACAATAATAACAGCAATAACAATGGCTCCAACTCGGAGGGCACCAATGGTTCGCAATGGGGCCAGTGGACAGGCAATGGAGGCGGCTGGAGCACAGGTCATGACCAAGACTGGCTTGCCCTGCCACTAGACCCACTGCTGGACCAGTGGGGCGCAGAAATCAATCAGACAGCTATGGGACCGGATATTGGAGGCATGGACATGTTGGATATCTTGCTTAATATGGGCGGCATGCCTCCCAGTGCATAGAAGCAGACCAGTCTCAGTAGGGGTTGTGTATAGGCTAGGGATTGATTGTTTTGTGCGAGTTTTAAACGAATGGGAACCGAGACGAGAAAAAAAAGAAAGACATGGACGAAGACGATAACTATACGTTTGTTTTTTGTTTGTTTTTCATCCATATCATCACCCTTGAACCTTGTGGATCGCAAGGAGTATCACTTTTTTTTCCTACAAAAAAAAGAGGAACGCATTTACGGATTTTGTCATGTATATAATGAAAAGAGAAGGATTCTCACGAAAGAAAAAAAATGAAAATGAAGAATACAAGAGAGAGAGAGAGAAAAGAGGGCAGAAGAAGACGAAGGAAACAAAATTCTAGGTAACGGGTGACGACGAAGAGGAGAAGAAAGAGAAGAAAAAAAGCGTGCTATTTTCCATCATGGTCTCGTAATCCGTCTTCTCTCTTGAACACGACGCATGGAAAAAAAGTGATGCGCGCATACATATCATTGACATTTCTCTCTCCCCTATACGTTTTTTTTTTCATCAACTACTTGAGAAGGAAGATTTAAAAAAATCCATCCATCCATTTATCTCTTCAACGTCTTCTGCTTCTCAGCATCCACGACGACCTTTTCACCAGCAATGCGCAGACCCTTGCGCCTCCTCACCTTATCCACATAGCGCTTGGCTACATTTTCTCGGTCGGCCAACTCGCCCAGATCCTCGAGCTCGTCTTCTGTAAAAGGGACCCAAAAGGGGTCTTCGTCTAGCATTTCAAAGCCCGCAAAGCGGAGTTGCGGGGACGCCGAGCCCGAGCTGCGTTTTCGGATTTCGTCGCTGAAGCCAAAGGATTCTGCGACGGGGAGGAGGGCGTTGATGGTGAAGGTTTGGGAGCCCGTTGTTGATGCGGATGACGTCGACGAAAGGGTTTCGCTGAGAATGGTGCCACGGCGGCGGGTCAGCACGGCGTAGACGCGGCCGAGGACGTCGGTTGAGGCTTGGATTTCGCAGCTGTACATGGCGAGGAGCATGCGGGGGGACCAGTCGAGGAAGCCTTGGTGGATCGAGGAGCGCACGGCTTTGATGACTTCTCCGGTGAGGCGGCCGCGGTCGCGGTCTTGGGCGGTTTCGTCGTCTGGGAGGTTAAGCGTGACGGATTCGAGGAAGACGGCGATGCCTTGGACGGGCTCGGCGCAGCAGGGCCCTTGGGCTGTTGCGAGTTGGAAGGCGTAGGCAATGGTGGAGGAGAAGGTGCGTGGTGATATTGTGCGGTCGGATGGCTCTTCTACGTCTGGGTCGGGCGATGAAGAGTCTCGTAGTCTATAAGGAGATCCTCGTTAGTGCCGGCTTTGAGTGTGGGTATAGAAACATTGGAAACTCACGCTCTACTGCAAATACCGTCCTTGGTTGCATCGACAAGGATATTGGGGCCTATTCTCCTAGGTCCAAACGCGGTAATCTTTTCAATGACATCGGTCCAGTCCTCCTTCTGTCCCTTGGCTTCTGCAAAAGCTTCCTTAAGCTGCTTCTTGAACTCGTCCAAGCTCAGGCTTTGGCCTATTTCGCGCTGCTCGGCCTCCTGGATGCCATCATCTTCGGCCTCATGTGCTTGCTGGGCTGCATCCTTTTCATCCTCTGCTCGTCGCTCAGAGTACAACTTCTTGATGGCGCCAGCGTTCTTTCCTAGGAAATCGGTGACACTGGCTGGAAGAGGACGTACACGTAGCCGTACTGAGACATGCTTACTGGCCGTCTCGCCAATGGCTGTGCCTCGTGGTAGATTGGGATCCTTTGGGGGATTCATTTCGGCTGCCGCGACGATGGACTCTCGGTAAGGCACAATGGGTTCGCCAGCCTGGATCTCACACTTGGCGAATCGTTCTTTCAAGTCCTTTAAACATCTCTCGAGATGCAATTCTCCCGCAGTAAGAATGACGTGTTCTCCGCTGGGCAACTGCTCGTATTCGGCACAAGGATCGCTCTGAACAAGGAGTTTTAGACCCTTGATCATCTTGTCCAAGTCATAAGGGTTCTCTGGCTCGAGGGCAACACGAACAATAGGCTCCGTGCCCATCTGGATACCAGCAAGGTTGACGGATCCGGGGAGCTGCGAGCACAAGGTGCCAGACTTGAGTATGTGTCCCTCGAGCCCACCGATACCAAAGACGACGCCAGCGGGGACCGATTTTAAAGGCTCCAAGCCTCGGCCCATCATCAGGTACAAGGCGGTAACCTTGACCTTTTGTGGCTCAGGGGCAGCATGTGGGTTTGCAGGAGTGAATTTTGGGCCAAGAACATATACTTCGTCACCTACATTGAGGGTTCCGGAGAAGATGCGAGCAAAGCCAATAAGATGTTCTGCCTCTTCTTCAGCAACTGACTCCTCTTGTACAGGCGTCTCTGTTTCGCCAATGGCTGTAGCACTGAGAGCATCTGTCACCGTGCCAACGTCTGGATCTTCGCCATTGGCAATTGCCTGCTGGCGGGCAATCTCAGCCCTCTTTTTCCTCCCCAACTCTCTCGCCTCTTCGGCTGTAAGTGCACCGGTTCTTCGTTTGTTCTGTGGCAGCTCGCTCGAAGGCACGGAGATCATCTTGCTGACGTAGGCCACGACAGGGGCGTCCTTTGAGGATTTGAAGTTGGTCACTGCGTCTCGTACTTCAGGAGCAACATAGTCTGCACCTGGTGAGGTGTCAATGATTTCGGGCATGCGTTCGAACTGGGCTTTGGATGGCGGTGGCAGATACTCTGTCACGGACACGAGGAGGGCCGTCGAGAGGGGAAGCCAAGCGGAAAACAGTGCCATCAAAAGCGCCCTGGGGTCGCGGGATCGCATAATGTGTGCGGGAAGATTAAGGTTGAGCGACTTGGTAATCTTCTCGACCATGGTGGGGTCTCTGTAGTCATGGGAATGAGTATATTGCTAAGGTACATGGGAAAAAGAAGCATCATGCAAGGCAAGGAAAGGAAACCCACGCACCCCTTCCCGTTGTTACCTCCTGTAGTAGCCTCGTAAACGGCCCAGATGTTGTCCAAAACGAGCTGGACAAACATGGGCTTGAGGTTGCGGCCCTTGAGATGCTTGGAGCTCAGCACGCGTTTCGTTTTTGGGTCGAGGTAGAAGTCGCCCCACAGGACCTTTTCGAGAATGGAGCGCTTGATGCCCAGTTTCTTCTCGTAGAGGCTGGCAAACTGTCTCACAGTAAATGCCCAGCCGTCTATGGCACTACCAAAGATGACGTTGTTCTTCTCGGGGGCAAAATAAATGTCTTCGTCGTCTTTTTCCTCGTATTCAGCGGGTGTGCTAGTCATGTCTACGCTGTCACCGTTATCTAGGATGGATGATGATGCTCGGGAGTCAGTCTTGTCAGCAGCAGCAGCATTGAGGCGCTCTTCCATTTTCTCGCGCCATCGGAGGTCGTCCTCCATGCGCTCGCCTTGGTAGAAGCTGCCCATGACTGCGTTTACCTGTTCGAGCAGTTTGCTCAGATGTGTGTATGCCTCAGCAGGGCTCATTTTGAGTTCTGTGATTAGCCTGTCCATTTTGTTGATGACGAGCAAAGGCTTGAGTTTCTCTATCCAAGTCTGCCGCAGGACGGTGACAGTCTGGCTGCACACGCCCTCGACGGCGTCTACGAGCACGACGGCGCCATCGCAGAGGCGGGATGCTGTAGACACCTCGTAACTAAAGTCTATGTGTCCTGGCGAGTCTATGAGATTGATGAGGAACTCCTTGTGCTCAGGCTCTGCCTGAGGCGCGGCGCGGCGCAGCAGGGAAAAGTAGAGGGAGATGGCCGACGACTCCATGGTGATGCCGCGCAGCTGCTCGTCGGGCCTGGAATCGAGATAGCGAATCTTTCCGGCGAGCTTGGGGGAGATGATGCCATTGGTTGCAATGAGGGCGTCGGTGAGGGACGTCTTGCCATGGTCCTGTGACAAGTTTAGTTAGCAGGGAGCCATAGTCACGGGCATGGGCAGACCAAGGCCGACATACAACGTGGGCCAGGATGCAAATGTTCCTGATACCGTCAGCAGCCTGCTGCAGCGCGACGAGCCTCTCGCTGGGAACGACAGGCATCGTGGCAGTTGAGCGTGTTTCAGTGGCGATGCAGGGCGGGCGCGTGTGCAGAGGTCAGATTGGAGGAGAGGTGAGCCTGCGACGGACGATCAGGCTACGAGTGCGCTGTGTGGGCGACGAGTGGTGGCGACGGGTCAAGTGAAACAATTGCAGGACGTGGTGGAGGACACGCCGCCCAAGAACACGTAAGTAGACTTATATTATGTGTGTGTGTCTGTACATGTAGATTAGTAGTGTAGTTACGCTTCTCATCATGCCGCGTCACTAAGACTCACCACAGTTTTTTTGGAGGGGCGACAACTGCGGGCAGCGGCAGCCAAGCCACCAATGCAGAAAGACGTCACTGGAGAAGGAAGCTGCGACCGGACGGGTACAGTGTGTACATGTCATGTATAGTGTACATGTGCGTTGCCTGGATGCGCGTGACGGCGGCACAAGTATAGAATAAAACAGAGCATTACGGCTGCACATGGTTACATAGACTTATGTATATATACATGGTGCAGCTTGTGCGCCTGCCATGGCGCCGTTGCGCACCCATGTTCTGGAAATGCCCCCTGTCCCCGTCCCCGTCCCGGCCATCCAATCCATCCATCCCATCCATCCATCTCTCCCCATGCCCCTCGGAATATAACTCTCCCACCCACAAGAGACACGCATACACTGCCATCGCCCATCGCCTCCCATCCACCCACTCCCGCCATCCGCTCCCGCCCACACGCTTCCTCTCGCCTGCGTCCGTGGATGTGACACCCACCTCAACCATGGCAGCGACTCTGCAAGGCCAGCCTTCTTCGCCCGCCCAACCCGTGGCTATGACCTTGAACACTCCCCGCCTGCCCAACAACATCAAGACGGCCAATGCCAGCGTCGACATCATGTCGCCCGTCAACCAGAACGGCTGCTTCGAGTTTGACCGCATCATCAAGGCCGGTACCGTCGTCAAGCGCACCCGCAAGACAAAGGCATGTCAATGTCGCATCCACATACTACTACTGCTGACATGTGCTAACCCTCGCCCTCTAGTCGTGGAAGCCCGTCTACATTGTCCTGCGCCCAAACTGCCTCTCCATCTACAAGGACAAGGACGAGACCAAGCTGCGCCACCAGATCAACCTCTCCGAAATCACCGCCGTCGCCCGCCAGCGAGACTCCAAGAAGAAGATGGACCATGTCTTTGGCATCTTCTCCCCTGCCCGCAACTACCACCTGGGCGCCTCCACCGACAAGGACGCGCAGGAATGGGTGCATCTCATCCGCACAGAGGCGCGCATCGGCGTCGACGACGAGGCTGACATGGCCCTCATGAGCCCAACCGAACCCAAGGACACGCTGGCTGGCTTTGGCAGCCCCAATCGGGAAAACGTTGCCTCGAGTTCCTCCGAGGCAGAGCCGCGAGCCTCAACGTCCATGGCCCCAGACCACATGCGCTACGCCCGTCGGCCCTCGCAGGCCCTCAACTACTCGGGCGGCGAGTACGGCTCCATCTCCGACTTTGACTTCTCCGACTCCAACCAGCCCTCGGCCAAGTCGCTGCCCTCGCGAAACCCCCAAGAGAAGCGCAGCATGAGCCAACAGAGCAACATTGGCACCACGCCAGATGACGAGCGCGTCGTCTACCACGGCTGGTTGTACATTCTCAAGTCCAAAGGCGGCGTACGCCAGTGGAAGAAGATCTGGGTCGTCCTGCGCCCAAAGTGCCTTGCTTTCTACAAAAACGACGAGGAATACTCGGCCACGCACATTATACCTTTTTCAACCATCATCGACGCCGTCGATATTGACCCTCTCTCGCGCAGCAAGCAGCACTGCATGCAAGTCATATGCGAGGAGAAGAACTACAAGTTCTGCGCCTCCAACGACGATTCTCTAGCAAGGTGGCTGGGCGCCTTCAAGAGCCTGCTCATCAAAAAGGACCCGCAGCAAACGCGCGCACCTCCGCCAGCGCCAGCGCCAGCGCCAGCACCAGCACCAGCACCCAACACCACCCCCATCCAACCACCGTCTGTGCCAACATCGTTACAACAGCCTACCGCTACGACGTGACCATCGCTCCCTTTTCCAAACTGACCCTTCGTCCTTCAGCTCTAGGCAAAATGTACATAGGCGGGCTCCATCTACATGCACACGCCATTGTTGCTGTCGCCTCTCTATAACCACTAATCGCGATAGCCCTGCAAAACGATACCATCATGATTTTACGATCTCAACCTTTACCACCCCACCGCTGCCTAGACGGCACGCGCGCTCTGTTCGATAACCACCCGGATATAACCTTCTGCTTGATATTGCATATCACAGCATGCCTCACGCATACACACACACACACACACTTTTTCTTTGTTTTTTTCCTTTGTTCTTGTAGTAAGCTTGTGTCGTCAATATATCGCTGTACAGTAGTAGTAGCAGTCGCCAGTAGTGCTCTTGTAATCTCTCACACGCCCTTGAACTGGGCTGAACAATTCGATTCGTTTGTTTTGGTCCATGTGCAATATTCCGCCTTCAGCATTTCCCCATCTCACCGCACACGCCCCCTCCCATGTGAACACAGACCTCTTTCTCTCCTCTCCAGCGGTCCAGCGGGCTCTCAGCACGACAAGGTAGATAAACACACTGGGGTCCCAGGATACTGTACTATTAGAATTGTAATATCTAGACTCTGTCGAGTGCTAATGGGTGTTAGGACACCTATAACCCCAGTGAGGATAACAGTAAATAGAGGATGATATTATGGTCGAAATATCCTGCTGGGTGTTTGAATTTAATAGCTACATGTAAGTACACTTTATGTCTATAGAGCCTCTATGATAATTAGACGCTGACTCAAGGCACCTTTGACAAATTCGTATTTGCCAGCCATTTCGTCCAGACGGTATTTACTTGCATATTTAATATGGGACAAGGCTGATCGTCGAGTTCCCCCTAATCTACATCGGGGCCGTGGAGCTTAATCCCGGCCTTGGCGCTAGCCTCAGCCACTCAATTTACAGCATGTTAGCCAGAGCTGAACTACATCCCTGACACGGATTCTCGTTCTGCAGATGCACGTGCTAGTGTCCGCGTTGGACGCCTAGCTGAGATACATATCCTCACCATGGCATCTTCTCTATTCTTACTTCCTCAGGCACCGTCCAGCTCTCTCTTGTACTCGTGCAAGCATGGAGCTCGGGCCAGATTCATCCGGACGTCAGAGTTCACAAGCGGACCAAAGGGACTCTGTGAACAGCGTCAATAATAACCCTAGCGATGACATACCGGAAGTCGTTTTTCTACGCGATGATGTGGGAGCTGAATACGTGTTCCCTTTTGAACTGTGTCGCTCCAAAGAAGTGTGTATACTTCGTTTCTCCGGTTCTTCTTCTTCGTCTTCTTTTTTCTGGGATGAGCAAGGTTCAAAGCTCCGGGGAGTTTTTTTTTGCAGCACTGACCCTTTACTTTGTAGGACGTCGAACTCCTCTGGAAAGAAATATACGCCAAGCACGATCCAAAACTTCTAGAAAAGATCAACAAGGGCGAATACGACGTACTAGCAGGGAGGGGCAGAGTACTCCCAAGTGTTTGGAGTGCTCTTGTACGGCCCAATGTAGTTCTCCAAATCGTCTTCCCAGTCCCTACTTACCCCAAGATCTCTCTCGATCATATCGATATTGAAACATTGGATTACTATGGTCTTCCCTGGGTGTACGACCCTGTAAGCCAACCAAACTTCTCTTTACAAGATTCTAGCGTTGAATAGAAATCCAGAGCGGTCAATACGTTATTATTATGCGCGAGCTGTCGTCCAGTGAGACGGATATGATTTTCGAGCACACGCGCCGTGCTCGTATAATCCGTGGTAGGGAACGCGCTTCCGGATATGTGGCTAGGGGCATGGATCCTGAGAGGGAGATTGTGTATGAGCGTAGGAGGTCTAGATCTCCTCCTCGCATTCCATCACCTTCTCGACACGATCCGCCGGAACCTGTTCGCACGGTCACATTCGACGTCGACTCCCCCAGGCCGCCGATGCCTCCTCGGGATAGTGATTTTTCCTCGAGCGAGGATTCTTCTGACAGCTTTACATCGTCCAGTGACTCGAGTATAGTTATAATTCACCGAAATCCACCTAAGCCGCCTCGTGACGTCGTGGCGCCAACCGACACTGAGGGCAACCCATTGTCTTTCCAAGTCAACACAAAGCACGTGCAAAAGCTCATCGAATTCAACAAGGGGCCAGGACCTCGAATTAGTAACCAGGAACCCTCCTCCACAAGGAAAGATGTTGGCAACTTCCGTATCGAGACATTTCGAATCACTCGAGCCATGATTGATGAGACTCAAGGAAGGAGCCAGATTCAGATCCACGTCCTACCAGGTCCGGAAAACCCTCAATTGCAGTCATCAGTTACATCTACATGGTGTCACATCTCGGCCAATCAACTTGACTTCACTCATTTCCGTGACGTTTGTCTGACGCTGCCGCATTTGAGTGACCGGCTACGAAAACTCACTTCTGAGATGCTGAAAAAAGTATACACTGAGAAAGTAAAGCCATTTGATGGCGGCATGTTTATCGAGTCGGGCGCAGTTTTGCGAGCTGATGAGACGGACCAGCCAGATCCACAGTCCGTAATCTTCAGCTGTGTTCCGTACTTTGCTTTGCAGTCTCCACCCAAGAAGGCTCCTCGTACAGAGAACAACCTCTTTCCGCAACGAACCTTGATGCAAACTTTCTATCCCTACGAACCTGTTGGTGAGCGAGATGAGGAGCAGTCGTACAGGAGGTTTGGTGAAGACCGCTCTGAAAATATTATCCACGTCCCCAACCTTTGGATCATGAACATAGGATCCACTCATGTCGTAACATGTGGCCACATGCTTCTTAACAAGGAGATGACTGATTCAATGGCTATCATCGAAGAAGAAATCAAACAACTCAGCATGAAGCCAATCGCCGAGAACAATCTGACGAATATTAGATTTACAGATTGGGAGGGACGCGACTTCGTCTTTCCACTCAGCGCATGTCGGTCCTATTTTCAAATGGAAGCAAAGGCCCGCGAGATTGGGTACATGGTCAATGATCGGAGTTATAATGCAAAAGTTCGTTTACAGTACAGATCCCAAGAAGAGTGTTTCCAAATCACTCCAAGGAAATGGAAGGATGTTGTCAAACGGACCGACCTAATCTCAATCAACATAGCATCAGTACGAGACGATGAAACAGACCAGCTTTCCCCTACAACGTCCGATGACTGTACCACAATCCCTCTGAAAAATGTACTTCCGTTCTTCCACTGGCCACAGAAAATCACCGAGAAAGTCGACGAGGACAATAGCTCGACAGAAACGGATCTTTCAAGTGCACCGCAGCCCTCCAATTGCCTCGAGCAAGTCGAAAAAGCCCTTACGACTGAGACTCTGGAAGGGAGCTTTGTCAACGCAGTTGACGAAACTTTTACGTCAACCGATCACTACAAATCGCTACGCAAGACCACCTACGCAGCTGCTCGTGTTGAATTTGCAAGTCTCAGAAATCAATCCCATAAAATTAAGAAGGATGTATCGTGTTCCACCTTTCATCAAATAACAATTGAAAAGCAGCGAGCGGGCATGCTGGAGAGGTCGATTGAATTTTTCGATACCGGTCGAATGATTTGCGACCTTTTTGTCCGTGACACGGACGAAAGCAATATATTAAGCAAGATTTGGGGCGTCATGGCCAAGATAAGTGAGTGCGTAGCAAAACTCGAAAGCTACAGGCCCTCGGACCAGCCCTCTGATGGGGATTCCGCTGCCAAACAGGATGAATCTTGCTCATTCGCCCCACGGTCAGGCCCTGTTTGGTATCTCGCCCTGAAGGCAGTCCTGAATTGGTCAAGTCAATCGAAAAGTGCAAAAGATGCAGAAACTTTCGCTCATTCGACAGTCGGGAAGATGCGCTTCGGCATCTGCAGCGCCATTTGAAAGGAACAAGCGAGTCTCAGAAGCCAGACCAGAGGAATCCCTCATCCAGCGATCAAACGTCAATGCCGAATGTACCCGTGGACCCGCAAACCAAAGCATGGATCATAGCAGATACAGAATTTTGGCACGAGCAGACGAACGCTGGCGTGCTAGAAATACTTACCAAGGCATGTATGTTGGCCAAGCACATACTCAGCCAAGCTCAGGAGCTCACGCAAGGTGTCGTCAACGAGGACGGCCAAATGTCCGATTTGTACACACTACCCAAGGGAATTTGGGAGACGTTCAGAGTCGTTGTCGTCTTCTTCATGGCGACAGAGCGCGCTTTGGATGAAGCTGTAAAAGCTCGCGGACAATACCATCGTCTGAAGAACACGCGTCGCACAGACGCTCTGTCCTATTCCAAAAGAGGCCTCGGAGTTTTGGAAAATTTCAAAGGAGACGCCATCCGCTCGCTCATGATTGCACGGTCCCATCTCTGTTACATGGCTAGATCCGATCCGCCAATAGATATCACAAAGCACCTTTCTCGAGGACCACAGTATATTTGTGGTTGGCTGATGAGGAGACTGCTACTCAAGCCGATTCAAAAGCGTGCAAGTATAGGCGATTTGTATAGGGACTATATATCAAGGCTGGTAAGTATCTGTACATGATTTTCTCCCAGGTTCATGGCAGTAGGCTTGCAAAACAGCAATCTTCATCATGATGATTTCGCTCAGCTTTGAAGTAGACACACTTCCAAGGTCCAATCTCGAGCTAACAATCTCTAGCAATTCCAAGTCAGCCATCGTCCGAGCAAACGTCTTCTTCGCGACCTCAATTTTCTTCAAGAAGAACTTTCTATCCTGGCCTCGGTCAACACGCAGCAAGCAAAGCTTGTGAGAAACTACCTAAATGTGCTTGAAGACACCACGTATGAAAAGGAAATCCCTTCAAGACAGAGCATGTTTCCGTATGAGAGCATTTTGCTAGGAGCCTGTCTCGAGAACCTCGACCTCGTCATGGAGGATTACGAGGATGTGATCCGTCGGTGCGGTCCCCTTGCTAGCCGCACTAAGCAGAGCCTCGAGATCAACGACGAGGACCATGGCAAGGCCATCATGGTATTCACGGTAGTGACTGTCATCTTCTTGCCCCTGTCGTTTGCAACAAGCTATCTGGGGATGAACACGTCAGACATCCGTGACATGGACCAAAAACAAAGCTTGTTCTGGACTATTGCGATACCACTGACTGCCGTAACTGTGGGCGCATGTTTGCTTATTGGATATAACGGCGAAGAAATTCGCGAAATGTTCATGTGGCTATATCGCAAGGCCATGGGCAAGCAACAAGTAAACAGTGGAGGTGCCGGTATAAGCGTAGCACGGCGAAAACGCCCGCTCAATCCACTGGGAAGTTCTTCGAGTAGTACCACACTGGAGTCGTCGGCATTTCCCAACGAAATTGAAGTCATTCGACCTCGGCCCGTTTTCGATTACAGCAACATGCCATATCCAAGTGGAAGCTGGATTGAAGAAACAGCGTACACTGAGCCGAGCCGTCTGCGTTCCACACAAGCCAGACACGCCATGATTGAAAGAAGAAGCAGAAACCGTAGTGACTATGTTGAAATGGATCCTGAACCTTCATACCGAATGCGACGCGATCGGTCGGAGGCGCCTCGATATTCGGCAACACGTGTAGAGGACGACGAGTGGTATTTGAAACAGAGACGTGGAAAAGACACGTACAATCATTACTATGACCCACCGATACCTGATTATCATGAAACCAACTATAGCTTTGTGGAGCCGCCACGCCGGTCGTCGAATCGACCTCGATCATCGCGAACAGCCGAAGTGCCTGTTCGCCAGCCATCAGCAAGGACGTTCGACCTTGATCACGACAACGATAGTGAAGCAAATGGATACACGTGGGGGAAGAAGACGTCGAGCCGAAGGCACAGGCATTCGTATCGGTAGACGTTTGCTTCGTTGTCAGGCCTCTGGTCTGAGCACGATCCGAAGTAGGGTCAAGTCTAAATGTAGTCGAGACAAGGTGCCTGGGCTTTCGGAAACCGTACAAAACTGTAATACACGATTAATGTCCAGCCAAAACATGAACTAACAAGTGCCGTCAAAATGGTGCCAAGAATGGACGAGGGCGTCAAGTTGGCAGGGCACAGACAGGCACAAAGGAGCCTAGTGCATCGGCTGATCTGCCTGTGTATCCATGCAGGCACATCAATCGAGCCAAGAAGGTGTGGGATCACGCAGGGCGGGTCCATCGCAAAGCATGAGCCGCTTCTTCCGGCACTCTGCTTGTCGCGCAAAAGTGCCCGGTTTTTGTGCTTTTTCAAGTCCCGTTGACGTGTTTACGTGCAGGCCGTTTGGATACGCGTCTAAATGACCTAGAACAGAAGCGGGAAGCTAACGATTGCGTTAGAGCGAGTAAACAGTAGCGTGGCTAGCGAATGGGGTAGCGCGGTGCGAGCAGCAAAAGGCAGAGAGTGTGCTGGAAACATGGACGTCGTCATCGCGTGAGCGGTGTGGACAGCGAGAACGCGCACTAGACGTGCGACGAGACGCGGTTCAATGCCAGGCAAAGCTTGTATCCCGTCTTGTGGCGTAACGCGACATTGCACAAGACAAGTCAGCATCATCGTCATCACCGCCGCCGCCGCCATAGCGCGTTTGTGCATACCAGGGAATTGTTGGTTTACATGCAGTAGTAGTAGTAGAAGAAGAAGAAGAAACCCCGCCGGCTTCTAGGTGCAGGCGCGATGCAGTGTCAAAGCCGCGGAATTGCCCCCTGGAACGTACGCCACAGTTGAATAGCAAGGAATCGAGATTGTGGCTGACATGTGTTCAAGCCATGACGCAACCTAGCGCCGATCAGTCTCCAAACATTTCCCAGGAGGCTCGTCATACCGGACCAGGGCAGCCCTCAATTGAGCTGGTGTGGCTTCGTCTGTATGGATGAAGCATGGGAAATTGTGGTTCCGGACGGCACGCCATGGGTAATGGAGGTGGGCGACGGCATTGCTGTGGGTGCAATCCAGGTCCTATGGGCGGCAAATTGGGAGCAGCGGTAGACAAAAGAGAGCAAAGCGGGAGACAAAGGAAAGCAAAGCGGTTGGCGGAGAGTAGCGGGGTCAAGCACAAGCACAAGCAGGCGGTTGCTCGTTCGTCCAAGCCCAGACCTCGCCCAGGCAGGAAGCTACGACTGAGTGACGTAGCTACACTGGAACAGCCCACCACAAATACAAAGCTGCTCACGACCCTCGCCTTGCCTTCTCTCCCTCTTTCACTCACACTCTGATACCCAATACCCCTGCCAAATTCACTCTCGCCTTAAACTCGTTCCATTGTTTTTCTTTTCCTGACCCTGCGTCTGTAATTTTGATACCCCCAGCCTATACCCCTGATACCCGCACACTGCATACACCAACATCATGAGCGCCGTAAATCGTACGTCCACTTGCCCCGCTCCACTATACTTTAGCTCTCCCCTCGATACTAACGCCATGCAGGTCCAGTGGACTTAAAGCAGAAGGAGAAGGACGTCAACAACAAGCTCCAGCTATATGGAATCGTTGAAGGTACGTCGACGGTTCACGTGCTATTGATGCGCCCGCGCTGACCATAACAACCAGCCTTCTCCCATGGCAAGGTGCCATCCAACAGCCAGATCGATGTCGCTCTCAACTCCGCATTGGCACATCGGGCGCTCAGCTCACCGTCCAAGAAGTTGTCGCCCGAAGGCCAAAGCCTTGTCACAGACTTGAAGAACGTCATTGAGCAGGCCAAGATTCTTCTTCTGACCAAGAACGAGGGCAACCTTCTCCAGGACTTCATCTGGCAGGCTGAGCATATCAGCGGTACCGGTGCCAACCGTCCCAATGCACCCGTTGATAAGGACACCGCAAGGCAAGACGGCAACAATGCTCTCGAGGGCATGCGCACTCTTGGCACGCTGCTCATCTCCAACGGCCAGTTCAGAAAGCTTCTGTCGGATGCCACTGTTCTTCTCCGTGATATGGCCGGTGATGCCGCGCAGAATACCGCCAATAAGGTCAAGCCTTCCGAGGATCGCCTGAACAGGCTGGATGAGCCTGCTGAAGACAACACCTGGCACGACACGTCTAACCTGAACCGTGAAAACCTTATGAACCAGGCTAAGAGCAGCCTGCCATTCGGCAAAAAGAACAAGGAGGAACTGAAGGAAGATGCCAAGGACATTAACCAAGCAGCCAACCCTGAGGGAGCTCGCGACCCTACTCACACTGCGGACCTCGCTGCTCGCGAGGGCCAGACCGGCCAGACTACTGGAATGGATGTCCGCAGTGGCGTCGAGGCTGCCAAACAGAAGGTTGACGAAAACACCTCCGAGGAAGACAAGCAGAGGGTTCGCGCTCGCCGCGAGCAGCTCAACAACTACCTTAGGGGCAAGATGCCAGAGGAGCGTCGCGAGCAGACCAGGTGGCGCCTCAAGAAGATGATTGTCGAGATTCAGGGTCACCAGGACTACCAGCGCGCCATTGAGACTCTTCTCGATCTTGCCGAGCGCTACTCTAACCACGGCAAGATTCTGAGCCAGCAGGGCAAGGGCTCTGTGCAAGGTGCGCATCAAGACGATGCACTAACGACTGCTGAAGCTGACCTCAGGGTGCGTAATCTAGGTTTCACTAAAGAGAACCAATGGCTGACCAACATCAAGACCCTCCTCGAACGTTTCGCCAACAACACGTCCTTTGACGACCTCATCGAGTCCATCAACCAGATCTACAAGGATGCTGACAACGACCCTGAGCTCAGGAACTGGTTCAAGCGTATCAACCAATTCATCCGCAAGACCCTCCAACAGCAGGGTTTCGTCCTCGAAGACAGCTTCAACGCCGAGTGGAACCAGCTCTACGACGACGGCCACCACTTTTTCCGCAGCCGCTACCGAGGCCACACCGACCGCATTGCTGATGAATTCAAGTTCATCGGCCAGCAGTTTGACGCTGACCCTCAGAACAAGCAGTTTGCCGAGTCTGTCAACAAATTGTTCCGCGACCTTGGTCAAGACGAGAATGGCAAGACTGTCTTCAAGCCTCACCTTGTTAAGGACCTGTCTGAAGTCATCCTTCCTGCCATTTTCGAGAATGTGCGCTACATCCCCATCCCACGCATTGAGTACAGCGACCCCATGGTGGATGCTGTTGTCGAGAACCTGGTCATTGAGGGTGACAACCTCGCGCCTAACTCTCTGGAGTTTGGTTCTGACAACTACTGGCGCTGGGGCCGCAAGACCATCTCGAGCAAGAACAAGAACAAGGTCATGCTCTCGGTCTCTGGTGTGCAGATGGACCTGAGGGACGTCTCGTACTACGTCAAGCGTAAGCAGGGCTTCCCTTCCATCACCGACAAAGGTGTCATGGATGTCTTCATGGGTGGCTCCGGCTTCAGCTTCAAGGTCGAGATGGAGACTGCCGACAAGGCCCGTGAGAATGCCCAAACCCACTTCTTCAAGGTCACCAAGGTCGAGTCGGACATCAAGAACCTCCAGATCAAGATGAAGAAGAGTAACCACAAGCTCCTCTTCAACATGTTCAAGCCTCTTCTCCTCAAGGTCATGCGTCCTGTCATCCAGAGGGTCCTGGAGAAGCAGATTAAGGACTCCGCTAACCAGCTCGATGGCCTTCTCTTTGACATCAAGACTGAGGCTGACCGCGCCGAAGCCGAGGCTAAGAACAACCCTGACCCACAGAACATCCAGAACATGTACCAGCGCTACGCCACTTCTGCCCAACGCCGTCTCATGCAGGGCAAGCAGAAGAAGGAGGCTCTCAAGGAGAAGACCAAGGACACCAAGGTCAACGTTGCCGTTACTCAGCACGACTCCATCTTCAAGAACATTTCTCTGCCCGGTGGCATCTCGTCCAAGGCTACCGAGTACAAGGAACTTGCAGCCAAGGGAGAAAAGTGGGAGAGCCCTGTCTTCTCTATTGGTTCTGCCAAGGAGACCTCCAGCCTTCCTCAGGTTGGCAAGATCACTCGCAAGCCCCATGGCCGCCCAGGTGGTTACGGCAACCCCACTGATGGCTCTCGCGGTCTCGCCGCCTCTTCCGGCCTGAACCCAGCAGCTAACCAGTACGACAGCCAGTACACCAATGCTGGCGGTCTTGGTGCTGAACCAGGTCTTACTACTGCCAATCAGGGCTTGACCGGCGGTGCTGCTCCTGGGTTTGGTACTCAGGTTGACGATGCTTTCAACACCACCGGCTCTGCCACTACTGCTGGCTCTACCGGCCTGAACAACCCAGCTGCTGTTCCACCTACTGGTACTGCCACTACTGGCCAGCAGTTCAACACGACCTTTGGTGACCAGAACCCTGTCTTCCAGGGTCGCGCCTAAATGCACGCCCTCTAACAATGATACCCGGTATGCTTTGACGACACGTCACAATCATCACGACTTTCCTATGTTTTGATCATGGGTGATACCAGGACTGTGCTATTGCGGATTTGCACAACATGATTAGCAATAGCATCTTTTTTTAGTTGCTGGCTTACAGCATGTATGGAGGCAGTGGCCATGCGCCTGTAATGAGGAGGATGTTGGGGGAGTACCTTCACTACTATTACTTGGCCATGAAAACTTGGCCGCATGGCGCCTTTTCCTGTAGTTAATAGCTAATTAAATGATGCTTATTATATGATTAGACATGTTGCAATCTTCTGCGACGAATGTGCTTATGGCAGATGTTGCATATTCATGCGTGTGAGGCTCGAGTTCCCTGATGTCCTAGCAGATGGGCATGGTTTCGTACACAGGGTTAACTGCAAATGTGATTGGGTAATTCCACAGCAATACAAGCCATGCGCTTCTGGAAAAGCGGATGATGCAAAGAGGGGTGAAGGGGAGTTGAATAAATCGCTTTTAGTAAAGATCTACACCATTTGAACAACACAACCTCCAGAAACCCAAGGCACTGATGACATTCGGACCGGACAGGCGGAGTTGTCTGGAGGCGCTAGGCCCAGACAGCTCTTTTACTCCACCTTTCGGGGCCAACACCGTATGGTGCTTGGTCCAACTTTCCAGCTCTATACTCGTTAGGTTCTGACCCACACATAAGCAGCTCCGCAGTTGCATGGAAAGGATGGGCCTTGACGTAATACGGGGATGGGGCCATAAGGTAACGACTCCGCAATAAAGCTGTTTTCGTATGAGTAGAGCGGGGTAGCTCGGTGAAAGGATATAAGATAGGGATACCGATGACAGTGTTATTTGGATCCAGTTCGTTTGTAGCGATTGTGACTGCGTTGTTTGATGGAAGAATTGGTGTAAATTGAACCGTGTAGAATGGCTTCGAAAGAATATAAGTTTCCCGCATTTGATGATGCGCCCAAGGTGGAGGGCATGGTAAGTTGTAGACGCAGGGAAATACCAGCGAAAAATGAGGGCTAACCTGATATTTCTTCTTCAATTCCACAGCCCCAAGGCAATCTCTGGGGTTTCTTCGACGAGAACGGGAAGAAAGATGAAGTTGGAAGTACGTACTCGTTTGTTGGATATGCATCAAGGCCTTGACACCACTAATCACGACAGCCATCAACCTCCTCACTCCCTCCGTAGTAAAAGCTGCATCCAAAGAGATTCAAATCGGTGAAAGCATCCAACTTGACTGGGAACTTCACAACACGCAATTCCCCGGCTTCAACCGCAAGCAGCTGGAGCAAAAACACATTGATTTCAAATCCTTCTCCCCCCTCATTGCAAACGACGACGAAATCTACATTAACACGCAAGCCGGCTCTCAATGGGACAGCCTCAAGCACTTTGCCCACCAAGCCACAGGCACCTACTACAACGGGCTCACACACGAGCAATCCGCCCACAGTGTCACCAACGGCACGCACAATTGGTGCGAGCGTGGTGGTATCGTGGGCCGCGGCGTGCTATGTGACTGGCTACGATGGTACGAAGAGCACAAGGGCCCAGCGCCGAATGCAGTATCACGCCATGAGATACCGATTGAGGAGATTGAAGAGACTTTGAAGTGGCAGGGAACGGAGCTCAGACAGGGCGATATCATGATGATTCGCACGGGCTATGTGCGGTGGCACAAGTACGTCTTTTTTCTTCCCTCCTCCCTCCAACCGTCTGTTGTTAACTACAAGTATCACAATCAAACGCTAACACCACGCGATACAGCAACGCCAACGCCGCGGAGCGCCAGTCCGGCACGCGCGACAACAGCGTAGCCATTGGCTTGCAAGCCTGTGAGCGCACCGTCCGCTGGCTGTACGACCGCCATTTCGCGGCTATTGTAGGCGACAATATTGCGTTTGAGGCGTGGCCCCCGAAATTCACAGATGGTTGGTGTCTGCATGAGTGGTTGCTGGTGCATTGGGGCACTGCCATTGGTGAAATGTGGGATTTGGAAAAGCTGAGTGATAAGTGCAAGAAAGAAGGGAGGTATACGTTCTTTTTGACTAGTGCGCCGTTGCATGTTAAGGGTGGGATTGGGAGTCCGCCGGGGGCTATCGCGGTGTTTTAGGGGTGTTTGCGTGGGTCGTGTTTTGTAGAGAGGAGTTGTTGTAGAGAGGAGTTGTTGTAGAGAGGAGTTGTTGTAGAGAGGAGTTGGCCGGGAATGAGAATTTAGTGGTTGGTCTTGGTCAAATGGAGAAGTTAAATGGGAAAATATGGTCATGTAGGGTCAATGGAGCTTTCCTACGAGTGTGAGGGCTGTCAATGCTGTAGCTGCAAATTGTGTAGAATTCCGCAACTAATAGGTATTGTCTATATGTGAATGGATGTTGATGGAGTTAAAGTATGATAACTATGGCTATCAATTTGGTATAATTGAGGTCAACTGAGTGTTCAACCAAAATTGAACGGACATCTGGAAAAGGTATCTCACTTTCGATCCAAGTTTGTGAAGTTTAACACACAAAACGAATATATGTAATAGTAGGCGTTTTAGATAAATACCAGAAGACAATATAGATTAGAGCGAATGCTTCATCTGAGATCTTCCCTGAAAGTAATTAATCATATCTTGGCTTTCTACAATAGTCCTGCTAAGTTGTTGTCTGATCGCTACAAGGCGCTAGCACACTGGTATCGTCGCACTTCATGTCACACATCCAATTGCCGGAATCTTTCTCAAGGGGAAAACTTTGGAATTCGATGTCTCACTTCCCTACTATCGCTCGCGAGTCAAAGCGAGAAGACGCTACACGATGCTTTCGAGAAGACTAATTTGGAGGTACTCAATGTCAACCTTGAACACCACCAGAATGGGGTACGCAAGTTCGACATTAGCAAAGATGAGACCGTAGATGCTTTTGTCGATGCACATATGAGAATTCCGGTTGCTCATTCTTCCCACGCTAAATCAGATCGCCACAATGACCTTTTCAACTATGGGAAAGAGGTATTTCGCGCTGATTGGGGGGCTCAAGCGTTCAATAGTCTGCCCGATGAGGTGAAAAGAGCATGGATTGGAGTAACGCCTAAACCAACATCCACGGTAGAGTCTCGAATTCTTATGAATCAGCCAAAAGGAGCCGGCGGATGTCGGTGCTCTGCAGTTCGGTATGAGGCATGTAGCTGTCCTACACGGATTATTGTATGCCATTGATTTACGTGGGGTCGTTGACCCGTCTCTGAATATCTTCCGTTCGTCCATGTTATCACGAACTCATTCAGATATACTGAGTCACGGGGACTCAAGACGCCCGAAGTTTCGGACGTGGCGAAACGGATGTTCTGTGCAGAGTGTAGTAGTCCCGTTACTATGACGTTCAATGGAAAATGATTTTACGAAATTGAAACAGGGAAGACGAATATTATCCTCAGAAGTGTCGACATGGAGAGCCTGGATTCCGTAATACCTAGGGTATGGGGACATATTCACGTCGGCGAGAAACGTTCCCGGGAAGCTCTCCCAAATTACGGAACGCAGAGGCTGTGCAAATCTACGAGCGATGGAGATTGATATATATGAATATGAACTGCCCATTCATAATCCCTCATGTTTCAAGTCGATCTTTGGGTCAAGGATATTTCTCTCTTGAGCCTTCATTTCTACATGCGCACGAACATTCTCTAACGGCTGAATTAAGAGATCAGATAGCTTCAAAAGCATGTCAACCGATTTATGAGAACGGCGAGTATATCTAGGTGAGATAAAATCAAGTGGCGAATGTAAGCCGTTTACGCTCAAAAAAAACCCCCCCCCTTGTGTACATGCAACCAAGTCATGTACCTGTATGTCACAATGTATATCGATCAACAATCCTTGTAGAAACTAAGCAAGATTCGCTCAAACATGTAGAATTTAAACAAGAGAGCACATATATTAGAATTCTACAACTCAAATAAGTAGAGCTATTTTTACATCAACAAGACTGGGCTGAGTATACTAAAAGCACAATGCCCCTACTCCACTGCACAATGAGATGAAGTTAATTTCTTGAAATTACACTATCAATTAACTTACATAAAAACGTTAGTAAACGAAACTACGGGTGTTCTCTGCCAGGTCACAGACACTTGCGTATCAGTCGATGTACCCCTCCTTTCCCAATTTCACGTGATGAGTGCATGTGGCGGTACGGGAGCGCGCTTATCGATAAGCGAACGCACCATCTCACGTGCTGCGTCTGATCTTTTTGTGTAATACCAGCATTGCACAAGCTAACCATCTGCTTTTCGCTTGCATTGTATTGCATGATTTTGCTTTGTCTATGCAAAGTCTGAAACAATTAGCTGTCTCGCTCCCGAGGCAACGCCCATTCTCCACGCCAGTACGCACTGTCCTACGTCAACTTCATCGCCACCGTCCCAACATCATGGACTTTTCAACGGATACCACCGAACGCGTTCGTATGTCTCTCACATCAGGCTGGGTGGGTCTGGCTAACGTGATCCATAGAAAGGTTCCGTGCATCATGATACCCATGCCACTCCACCCCAATTCATCCAAAGGGAACACTGGCGTTACCAAAGCATGCGCAAAGCCGACTTGGAAAATGACCCAAACATTTTCGACCTAAGCAAACGCCACGAGTTCAGTGAAGATTGGAAAGATATTTGGCGCCCTGCTGGTGTCATTCCCGCTGCCCAGATTGAAGCAGCTTGCCAGTCTTACGCAGGTGGTAAACCACTATCAGTACCTGTAGAAGATGCTAAGGTTTTGAACACCGTGATTTCCCCGGCCTTCAGGTTATTTCCAATCTACTACCTCCAGAGACACAGGTTTTGTTCACCTCGTGCCTGATGCACAGGGATTTGGCAGACCCTGGGCATAAAATCAACCTTCAGGCTGATTATGACATCCCTTATCCACCAAAGCCCACTTCAGAAGCCTCAAGGTTCGATAGCAGCTTTTTTCTCCGCGAACGCTCAGCTGCAGACGACTGTCTTGTACCTAAATCATCAGACAAGCAAAAGTTGCTCAACGAGCAATTTCTGTACTCAAAACTTCGGTGGCTCACACTCGGTGAGCAGTACGACTGGCCAACTCGCAGCTATGCAAAACACGCCACGCAGTTTCCCGAGGATCTGTCACGGTTGGTAACCGGTCTTTTTCCTCACATCCGTCCTGAGTCTGGTGTAGTTTTGATGTACTCGGCCAAGGATTTCATGCCTGTACATCGCGATGTTAGTGAGCAATGCCAACGAGCGCTTGCAAGCTTTAGTGTTGGATGCGATGGTATATTTATCATGGCCAAAGGAGAAGATGACGGAGAAGGAGAGAATGCGCCTAAGAGCGTCGCTATTCGGGTCCATAGTGGCGATGTGGTGCATCTTACAGGCGACGCGCGGTGGGCCTGGCATGCAATGGCACGCTGTATACCAAGCACTTGCCCACCTCACCTTGCAAATTGGCCAGTCGGTACTCCCGGCGCAACGTCGGCTGAAGAGAAGGCTTACAAAAAATGGAAAGGCTACATGGGCACCAAGCGCATCAATGTTAGCTGCAGGCAGGTCTGGGATTAGGTAAATAGGAGGCAGAAGAACAGGCCAGCTGATGCGTTTCGCAACTCCCGGTACTTTTAGGACAAGTCTATAAAGACTTGTCCTCAGCACTATATTCGTTTTTCCAACTGCTCTCTTGTGCGCTGAGTCGGAGAGTCATGCCCAGAAAATTAAGACGTTCAAACATGCGTTTGCTCACTATGCAGCAATGTACGTTATACTATCGTGTTTAAGAGGCGCTCAAAAGGCCTAGCCAGCCATGTCACTCTTGGGGTCTCGCTAGACTATGTTTCAGCGTAATGTACCACTCAGCGCAGGTCTTGGCCTCTCCAACCAGTCGTCTTCATGGTGTCGGATCTGGCCGGTGATTTTTAGTAACCAGGTCTGGCTACGGGCCCTAGCGAGTCAGCTGGCTTAGCAAGGGGCCTTTCTCGAACAACCCGACCCGCCGTTATATCACCACATGTATGGGTCGCCATCGGACCAAAGTTTCCGCGCTAGTCTCGACAACCATCCAGAACCTGGTGACGTTTGCGCTGCCGAATGGGAGTGGATGGATCAGCGTAGACCTCAAAAGCCACACAATGCAGCCCTTGGCCGCTTATATCCTGATTTTGTTTTATCGGTCAAACGCCTCGACCCGCTGTGAACCCTTGCATGCCTCACGTTGAGATGGGTGTGCGGGCTGCTAACGCCTTGCTTTAGTTTGTGACAAGCCACTTTTGACTCTTAGACATTCTCAATAGTCATCCAGGATGTCGCCAGTTTAAATCTAGCACTCCCCACACTGACACTCTTTTCCCCTTCTTTATCGTAGTCATTTACCCTAGCACTGGACTTGTGCAGTCTACTTACCTGCTTACTCCAGCGTCTCACTGTTTGCTCCTCTTTTCTAGCGTTACGCCTTATGGGGGTTCTAAACCTTCCACAGTTCCGTTATCATGGGCCATGGGTTCAGATGTTGATTGCTGGCTTGGGGGTCGGCTCGTCCGCCGGCATCTATGTCGCTCTCAACCTACTCGGTGCCGGTGGTGGAAAGCCAGACTCGGCCCAAGTAGTTCAAGTTGTCAATGCAACATTATGCGCAGGTAAAGGAGGTTCATCATCTTGTATTATGAGATTATTGATGTCTGAGGAATAGTATGGTTCTTCTCCTCCTCTTTCGGCGGCTCCATCTTGAATAAACTCGGCCCTGGTCTCACCATGTGCATAGGTGTTCAGACCTACGCTGTGTATGTCGGATCGCTCTGGTACTATGATGAAACTGGCAAGACTGGCTACCCGTATGCCGCAGGACCCATTATTGGAATTGGTGCGGGCATGGTGTTCATCACTGCTGGCTACGTAGCGACTGGCTATCCCGAAGAGAGTGAAAAAGGTTCCTATGCAACCATCTTGATGAACATGCAGGCTCTCGGCTCTGTTATTAGCGGCATTATTCCCGTGATCATCAATCGAAGCTCCGATACTGTTGCTGGCGTTCCTCGGTCGGTATATATCTCCTTCATAACTATCATGGTGATTGGGGGGCTGCTCTGCCTGGCACTGCTTCGGCCACATAGACTCACGAGAGACGATGGATCAGTTGTTGCAGTCGATCGACCAAGAGGGGCCTGGGAAGAGTTGAAGTCTAATCTACTTGTCTTCACGGACCCAATCCTGATTATGATGCTTCCCGCTTTCCTCCCAGCTGAGGGCTTTCTTGTGTACAGCGGATCGGTCAACGGCAAGTATCTCTCAGAAGATATATTCAGAATGACACTGACAGCCTCGAAGCATTTAATAACAATCTCCGTACCCGGTCTTTATTATCGTTCGTCGCTGTCGTTGTGCAGATTCCCGCAGGATGGGCCCTACAGTGGGTTCTAGACTATCCAGGTTGGGGTCGACGCAAACGGGGATTGATTGGACTCACCGGTGTTTGTGTACCTCTCGTCACTGCATGGGTGTGGGAAATGGTAATGTCTTCATCCCACTGCCCAGTATATTCTACTAATACCTGCTAGATCCGAACCCGTAACTACGACCGGAACCTTCCCCCAACTGACCCAACAGATTGGGCTGACCCTAGATTCGGGTGGGTGTTCTTCCTTTTCATGCTCAACTGGGTCTTCTCCCAGCTCTGGCACAACATCGTATACTACTGGATCGGTGCATTGACCAACTCACCACAAAAGCTTACGCACTATGTGGGTATCTTTCGTGGTGTGCTCGGTGCCGGTGAAGCCATTTGCTTCGGCCTTGACAGCATCAAAATCCCGTTTATTGCTGAGGCTGGTGGCATACTGCTCTTCTATGTGATGGGCATTGTAAGCTTCTATTACCTAGGAATCTACCACATAACGGATACGAATTACAACAAAACAGAAGAAGGTGCAGTAATTCCTAATCACATTCTGGAACGAGAAGGCATCGCACCTCTTCAGGAAATCAAAGAGCACACAAAAAACACGTTGAATCACGAGGAAAAAGTTTGATGCTTCTATACAATGTGGTCCTTCTTATCACACACTTTGCTTTTGCAAATAGATCATTGTAAGATATGCCGCATGCCATAAACTGATTGGACCTGTGTGCACACATCGTCATCTCATGTGCTACTTCAAAGGAGAATTACTTTGCCACATCGCTGCATCGACGCTGGTAGATCAATCCTGCTTGTGGTGCGTTTTCCCACGACATTCCCGGCCAATCACTCCCTACCCACCAACTCATATCTCATGCACAAAGAATATAGCACCATGCACATCCCCAGACCAGAGGACCCATATGCCAACCAGTAAATGCTCCTAAAACCTCCGCCCGCCATGATTCGCTCAACCATCCCCACACATCCAGAACCAGGGTCAATGCACCGTTTCCATCACCCTGCACTGTCACTGAATCGCTACACGCACTTTCAGCCTACACACCTGGTTGGAACTAGGGTAAACCTCGCCTCCACGACCGGAGCGCAGCCGCCCCTTGCAAAATATGCGTTCCCTTTCCGCCATGGCTGTCATGGCAAAATGAAAAGCAAGGGGTTGCACCTTGCTTTTCCCATTACTTTTGTGTTCCTTCCGACAAGCGAAGGCAACTCGTACCGAGCGATAAGCGTGGCTGGCCCACCACACCCCCCGCTTGTCCATCCACCAACGGGCCGTCCCCTGCCTCAATTGCGCTATTGCTATCAAGTGCTGTAATGATATAGCGCATGTGTGTGTGTGCCTCGTCGGTCAGGATGATGATCGACACGAGAGAAAGAAAGTAAAGGGCGACTTGGCTGGAAAGGGATTGCTAATAAGCGTAGGTTGGATTAGCTCTGGGCGCTGGGACTCATGCACGGATGACGTGTGGATGTGCGCGTGTGGGAAATGATCATTGCTCATATGGAAGATGCATGCATGCATCGATTCATGAAAGAGCGCCGCGTCAGAAGTATTAACATCTTTTTGCTATTGGACGCCTGGTGTCTGGGATGATTGGACAGGTCTTGGATAGAGTGGGATCAACGGTCTCTTCGGGCTGTTGATAGCGAATAGGTAAACATGAGTAAGGATTCTACACACATGGCGGGCTGAACTGCGCCTGGATACATATTTGGAGTAAGGTTGGGAGGTGGACTTTTGTTTTGGAGATGATGATGACGAGTTGGGGTAGAGGAACGCAGAGTGAGGAAAACATGGGCATCTGATTCGAGTTGCTTTGGAGACTATCGAGTTGAATGATAAGGCTCTTAGGAAACGTAGCCAAATATCGACGAATAATTGACTAAAAATGATGAGTCCACAGGAAAATACCGCTGGGGAGTCGGTTCAGGTTCAACGTGTCGAGAAAAGACATTCATTTCCTCCTAGCCTCCTATTTACTTGGGCATAAGGATTAAGCCAGCCTTTCAATAAGCCATCCAGGCCATTGCTCTGGCAAATATCTTATTCCATTGCTTCTACGCGTCTAAGAACTCGAATTTAACCAGGACCGTGCATGTTGTTTCGTGTCCAGCCAGGTCAAACATGCGAACAAAAACCCATCCCGGCGCGACATACAGTAGTCTCATGGCTGCAACAGCGAAAATTGGATTCTTAGAGAAGCTGTCGTCGCTTTTGATCAACATGCGTAAGAACACCAATTCATTGTCCTCATACTCCCATTCCAGTGTCTCCCTCCACATTGGGTCGGTGGCTGGCGGATTGTCCTTGTGCATAAAGCTAGTTAATTTGTGGGGCTTGTAGACAGCCGTCTTGCGCTTAGGAGGCATGTTATTCAAGTCATTGGGATGCACGAGTGTGCATGTTAGGTAAGGCTTGATTTCGTTGGGGTCGCGACCTTGAGGTAAAGGGAGATCGGTTGCGCCTGCAACATGCAGCCGCAGTCGCTTCCGCCTGCCAGTGCTCAGGCTTCCAGAACCTCCAGCGCGTAGAGCGGCAGGCTTGAGAACGTATCCGCTCGAGCCAGCGAAGAGGGCTTCGTTAAGTTGCGAGCTCGCACCAAAAGTTTGCCAATTGAGCGCGCAGATTTGCGCACCGAGACCCCAGAATGGAACCGGGGCTAGGTTCTTCGAGGAAATTCGGGTGCCTTTTGGGTACACTCGCATCAAGTGGTGGGCATTGTGGCGAGCGATCTTAGCAGTGTTGGCAGGTAGCAGACTCTTGAGGCCGGATTCAGAGACATTGACGAGCTGATGGTGAGGTGCATTCTCCAACTCGCTTTCGAACCACGAGTTGTTGACAGGCTTAACGGACTGTGCATATACCCCCAAGTCTGCTAGTTCAGGGATGATACCGCCGGGTTTGGCGGCTTTTCGTTGTTCCACGTACGCCTGATGAGCTTGCTTTTTTTCTTCTTCGTCAGAACTTGAATCGCTACTACTGCTACTCTCCTTTTCGTTGGGTAGGTGGTACTCGACAATAACCGCCACTTTGTTACCCAACTCAGCAAGAGTGACATGATCATGTTTGCTGGGATCGTTTTGTTCCCGCGTGCCTTTGTCGCGCACTGCTTGACTGAGAAGTCGGTGGCCGAGGACTTCCTGGAAGATTTGTACCAGGCGAAGCTGACCGTGAGCGCCGCAATGGTTCTCCAAAGAAATCAAAATAGGTGCGGCATCCTCTTTATTGGCAGCCTCTTTGTCCACTACATCGCGAATCGCTTCGCATACTTCACGGAAAGGTATATGGGAGACGAGCGTGTAGCCATGGGTAACCTTCGGCTCGTCCTTGTTGTCGTCATTGTCCCAAGCATCAATCTCAACGCATCGTGATCCGTTGTGAAGGGCGATTTCATATGCCTGGGCATGTGATTCGCCATACAGCTGGTGTGCCATCAGGTACGTATTGTGCGATGAACTGATAAAATATTCAGGAAGTGGATGGTTCCTGTCGATCAGGTCGCGAGGGATATTGGTGTGGTTCTTGGTGAGCAATTCTCGTAGCGCTCCTGTCCGCACCGATTCGGAGCCAGAGTCCGGCAGGATGCTGTTTTGGAAAATGTAGTGCTGCAATGATTCACTCACACGGAGCTTGTCTTTGGTGAGATGCGATTCCCGCGACGCATGGCCTCCGCCTGCCACAGTCCCCGCATCAATAGCCTCGCCTTGGTCCTCATCGTCGATGTCCTTCTTGGAGAAAGGATTCAGCTTCGAAATGCCAGAAACTAGTTCAGCCATGGTGGTCCTAGGTGTTGCACAGGAGGGAAGAGTAAGGTGGGATCGTGTTCAGCCACAGGCGTGGTGAGGGGGTGGGGATGGGAGCTGTGGCTGGTTCAGCTAGCGGGGTAGGCTTGGCCGGATAGAACGGAAAGCGTAGGCGGACAACGGTCGTCAGCGTCAAGGCTAGAATCAAGATTTCAGGGCTTACGCAGGGGCGATGGGATGGCTTAAAATCATAGCTTCCAGACTTCCGGCGCATACGTGGATGAACTTGACAGCTACTCCCAGCATCGCGCTAAATCAAGCGGAGCTTACATAGCCCTTAGGCTAAACTATATGGCGTCAGCTGCGATTCTCGGGACCGGAAGGCACGAAGCTGAAACCTTGCTTCAGAGTGACACAGCATAGCGGGTTCGATCCAGGATCTGAGATCCGGCGTACCGTCATGATGGTAAACTCTATATGTGACACTTGATGAATTGGGTTTAGGTATCCCTGGCAAGACCAGACATCCTAGCAGACCGCTCGAGCCTGCAGGGACATTCTGGTACCGTCGAAAAATGCTTTCTCATTTGTGTAGATTCACGGCCACGATTTTAGACCAGAACGGAATCATCAGCCCGTACGACAATCGAGTCATGCAGTTTAGCGAATAGCAACCCATTGTCCAAATGTAGCGCATTTAAGGCGGAGACAGCCAGCAACTGCAGTCGGCCTTGCGAAAAGCCAGGGATAAACCCCTATCGGCAATCATGGAAACCAACTATGAAGATTTTTGAAACCATCTACGATTTACGAGAGAAATTTACTACATGTGGCTTGTCGTGAGTATCGATAACATCACTGTCATGTAATACTGCTATCTTATGTTTAGCTAGAAACACCTAATGCATGTTCGACGGTCGATTCAATAGCAAGACACATTCGTATGCTGCTTCAAAGCTGAACGTTTGCTTAAGCAATGAATTGAGTCATTGAATTACGTGAAGTTGGAATGCGCCTTGATTGTGGATATGAGGAATATGACTTGTGCCCTCCGAAAAAAAGATTTTGTGATAGGAAGTGTCCCTCACTTCAGAGCACCATAAAAAGAGGCCCATGGGTAGCGGTTGTGCAAAACCTACACTGAAGCTGGAACGTGAAGTGATGATTGAAAAATCACACTTTCCATTGATTTTGTCTAACGAAATGAAGCACGCAATTTCTCACATCCAATGCCTATTGATAAGTATAGATGAGAAATACTGAGGCTTGCCACAATGCAAGTGGCCCCTTTATGGTCCAGCATGAGACGCGTAAAACCGTAAACTCTATCCGGCGCTTTTTTCTCCATCTTCCGTTGGAACAAGACTGCTCGTTTCTTCATCATCTACTTCAATGATCACCTCGCAAGTACAAGCTGGCGATGGAGATTTGCCTCCTTCTCTGCCGACCAACCTTTTCACTACACTATCAATGTCTGACTTTTGCAGAAGTTCTATGACTCTTCCATTTGACGTGGACTCGAGAAGCGCCTCCTGTATATTGCAGTGACGCGCGCACGCAGCCCGTGTTGCTCGATCGGAGTGCACTGAGAGCTATCAGCACCTTTTAGCATCAAACACCAGACTCTCAAGTACCATCATCCGGGTTGGAGTCAGTGTCCTGACATTGTGCGTCGGCGACCCACGCCCCAAAACAAGGCAGGTTTCCATCATGTTGATCAACGAGACTGTGAGTTGCTCCGCTCGCTTGGGGATTTTCTTGGTCAGTGGGGGCCGAAGATCCTGTTGACTCAGCCTCGCGTTTGGCACTTTGAGCCGAGCCGTACGTAGCAGCGTTGGTTACAAGAGTGTGTTGGCTTGAAGCTACCATGATGACGGTAAAGCGATCTGGAAGGACACGATTTGGCCGTGCAGAGCATCCACCGCAGTGGTATTTAATCTGCTCAGTACAAAACACTGCTTCCGCAACAATCGCTTTCACTGCCACAAGGTTTCATCATATCGCTCCATCTCCGATCTTATCAAATGCACGGCTCCATCAATCACGATTGAGCATTGCACTTGCGAACCGGGGGTTGAAGACGACAAGCTTTCTCAGCGCGCGGTCGGGGCTCATTCTGGCAAGTTTTTCTTGCAGGGTGGATTCTACCGGATGTACGTGGCACTTCCCCGCGCTCCTGATCTGCAGCATCATACAAGGCTGAAGACAATACGGTCGAGTCATGGCTGACGAGCCGGCACATTAAAGAGCAAAAACACTCACGGCTCTCATGCTAACGATAGTGCACCGAAGCTGCTGCCGACAAGGTCTGACTAACGAGTCAAGTCACAGAAATCAGAGAAGGGGCATACACTGCATCGAATGAGGAAGCGAAGATACCACAAAATCATGTTGTGTAATCAAAACTATCGTACACCGCCTACACCAAGGATAGTGCACCGCAAATCCGTTCCGTAAACCGAGTGAATCAGACACGGGTCCTTTTTGCTGGGCAGGCATCGGGTGGGGGAGTTGGAACACCCCCTTTCTTACCTGATACACTCACATCCACACTTTGGTGAGCAACTCGGACCGTGATATCGGGAAGAGCAATGGTCGGGTTAGCGGTGAAAGGAGAAGTTCTTATCTTCAAGGCCGGAGCGTCTCAGTTAAGCGCTCAGGGTGCCCTACTACCCTTTTTTTAGGAAACAACCGCACTGAATACCACACCGACATTTCGAGGCGAGATCGTCGAGGGACTATCCGGGTTCACGAGGATATGGAGGGAGGGGGTCTATGCAGTCAGCATGTAGCATAGAAGGAGCCATTTGAGGTTGTAGCTTGGCCAGGCAGCAGCCTTGGTAGCTTAGTGGCATTGGCCAATAGAGTAATTAGAATGAGGATCAAGCCGCCGTGCCGAGTTGTATACACACCTTAAGACAGCCGGAACAACGCCCTCGGCGACGCTACTGAAGCCGTTTTCCAAGGCCCGATTGATGCGTTGTCTTGTACAGCCCCATTGACCAATATGGCAGGCGTGGGAGTATTCCCGCTTCCCCGCACACGTGGGATACGCCCCGTAGAACCCATTCGGAACCTCATCCTTCTAGTGTATTGCGCCATAAAAAGCCAGTAAAAACGTGTGCGGGTCTGGCGGGGTCGCTGATCATAGCAAGACATGAGCCATTGTGGTAAAGCAACTCCATTGTCACCGTATGTTGTAGCTTAGAGTCGGCATGTTAGTATGGCATAGCTCTCATCACGGGGGAATCTCCACCGCACTGTCTGTTTGTAAAAACAAATAATTCAGTCCTAGCAGACTGAGCAATTGACCCGCACCCATTTGTAAGGATCCCGCGGACTGCGCACCCAGAGGCAAGGCTAGGCTAGCGTTTCACCGGTGCAGATAGGTCCTGATGGCTAGCCGCCGTAAAAGTCTAATCCCGGGGACGATCAGAATTCGATATTGTGGGATTGCACTGTGCGCTAATGAAACCGTGAGCCTGCACATCGCTTCCTACGCGCCTAGACTGTCTCTCTGCCGCCCTGCCGACAGCCGGATTTCTCTGTTATCCATCCTCTTCCTTTCACCGAGGCCCGTGCATTATCAGTTCATAGCCTGTGCTGGAGGGAACGTGTCCCCGCGCTACAAGGGCCGCATGGATTCCAATGAGGACAACGTGGATGCAGACGAAGATCCAAATGTTGGGTTTGAAGTCTCGAGGGCATGAAGCGGTTAGCCGGCTGACTGGGATGTCAGGGACCATTTGAAGCTGTCCTGTCACTTAGCAGTATAGCTTCCGAGTGGCAGGCTAAATACTGATGATCGCCACACTATGTCGCCGAAATCATCGGATTGACTTCCGTATATACGTACATTCTCTTGGACTTCATGCACAGTCTTATTGGTTCTCCTACCGACTACTAGCATTGAGTAGGACTAGTCTCATAGAGGTGGGAGTCTGTGTCCTGCGACAGCGCTTGGGGAGCAGGAATAACATGGGGGTCAGCTCCTGCATGAAACCTGTCATCAAGCCCGTCATCGGTCGTGAAAATATGCCTGTCCTCAGCGTTCCAAGACGTTTCGTACCGATAACCGCTAGTCATGCCGACCCCAGGACGCCTAGTGCCAGGGCAACCATTCCTCTTAGAGAGGATATGCGAATAGACGATGAAGACGAGTTGTGGATCTACTTTTTACGAAGCAAAACTGTTGATAGAACCAGGTTTCAATTCGGAATTGCGGCACTCAAAATCTCACTTAGCAGTTTCGTGATCACCTCGTCTCTCATCACATGTGAATTAACCGAAGTCTCAAGTGAGTTGTATAAACGATTTACTAATACATGATTTTTTGGAGAAAAGTAAAAGGAAAATGCGATTAAAGATTTTGTGCGAAAGTTTAGGATAAGATCTGTAGACATGTCTCACGGAACGGATCTGTTACCCTGCAAGAAGATTGATCGGGGTTGCCGTTGAGTAACTAGACTAAGCGGGCTTTTTGCTGTTATCCTTCGCTGGCTGTGTGAGAGCATTTAGTTCGCGGACCATATTGTCTTTTGAGGCGTCTGAATGGTTTGCGCAGTTGCAGCCGGCGCAGGTGGAGCTACCAACTCTGCAGTGACTGGACAAACCAAAGGGGAGGTCACAGAGAGGAGTATAGTCCAACCTTTGTGAAGGATGTACGCCAGGAGGAACGGTGCTCCGCAGAGGGCTCTGTAGTAAAACTGTGTGGTACGGACATTCCTCTCGCAGAGGCAGTTCAGGGGTTGAGGTCTGTGAAGCGGTATCTTTCCCTCGTTTGTCGGTTTGCATAGAGGTATCTCCGTGTCTCGCCTGACCATTGGATTTTGCAGGCACTGATTCCATGTTTTCTATCACCTGCTTTGTGTTAGCAGTCGAGTGTGTCGTGCCTGTACACCTAAAGCAACGATGGAAGAGATATACACACCTGTATCTTGAACAATTCTAGAATCGTAGGCCTGGGAGAGGAGAAATATCGAAATGTGAATGACAGCTTGTTACCCAGAACATGGAAGAGTACCCATTGTGCTTTATAACTATTTGCTCTCTCTCACCGGATCTACAGCAGAGAATCAACTCGAAGATCCACCTGAGTGTTGCCATTCACAGTTCCAAGCCTGGCATCAAACATGATCCAGGCCTGCTGCAATCATGAAAACAGTGGCGTGCACGAGCGACAACTCCAAAACTACTATACCCACATACCTGCATGGGTAAGCATTCGGATAGGCTTAGACTTGAACTTTATCAATGCAAAAGGTGGCCTGTACAACCTGTCTTCATCTCGGTTCTGGTCCATCACACAAAGATGTCAAAAGCTCTGGCCGGCATGCAGGTCCATAGACTGGTCTGGTGAGCCCTGCGGATCTTTGCAAAGGGGAACCTGGGGATCGTCGCGTTTCATGTCCAATTTTCCAGCCTTCTTACCTTCAGCAGCTGATGTTTTGAACCGAATTTCCAGCACAGCCAGGCAGGTCCAGGGACACTAACTGTGTCTTGCAGATGACCAGGTTGCTGGAGGGTTGGCCTAATGTTAGGAACATCAGGTGTGGCAGCCACTCATAGGCAACGCCCCGGCTAGATTGTATCGTACACATGCCCTGCTCAATGCGAATGTGTCATAGCAACAGAATACGTTTGTGAGATGTATTCCCATCATGAAGGAAGCGAGATGAACTTCTCCACTTTGTGACTAGAGATTGGTGGTATACACAAGCGTCCAAGATGCGGTGAATACGAAGGAGCAAGGGGTACTTGGTGAATGATGAGTAGATCACGAGGGTCGTTACACAGGCAGGCTGAATAAACAGTTTCAGAGGCGGTGCGATTTTGCAAACAGTATCATGCGCAGCGCAAGGGAATGTGGACGAATGGGGAGACAGTCGTAGGCCGGAGGCGAGCCGGCGCACACAGACCCGGCTTTGGGGACAGTGTTAAGGCTCAACGTATATCAAAATAGCCTAGCCAAGATTTTAGTGAGAAATAGGGGGCAGTGAAAGGCTGGGGCCTGCTGACATTGAGAAAAATTAAGATAGTGCAAGAAGGCAACCAGGCAAATGTCTTACACGTCAGAAGTCCTTGGTTGACCGTGCGTCCAATGTCACTCCGTAGAAACCGCCAGGAACCAGGGTCGATCCAAAGTAGGCGAATCTTGGCTCAAATCGTCTTTGCTTATCACTGCGTTCCCTCACGAGCGAACGTACGACCGAAACATATTATTACCCAGGGGCATGCATGCCGTAGCTAGGTGTTCTGGTTATAGCGTCCGCCACAGCTTTTAGCACAGGTCAGCAAAGGGCTCAGAAAGCCATCTCATCGCCAGGAACGGGCGGCGCGGCGCGCACACGGATGACCATGCATCGAGGTCCGTCTCTTGAAGCCGTTTCTGCTTTGACATCGTCGATGTGGGTGATACTGTGGGGCGGGTGCGTTGTCGCACTGCCATGGGCGCTAGATGGAATTCGGCCACCATCTCCTTAATCGTGCGTTGCGTAATTTGACGATGTTTGCGAGACGGTCGAACATAGTGAAGGCGCGGTAGTGTCGAGGAGCCAGCTCGGAGAACAGAAACGACGTTCACATAAGGGCTAGCCAGAGTAGATTGGATGTGGGGAAACATCCCGAAATCTTCTCGGATACTACCGGTTAGAGAATTCGGGGGAAATGGTGGGGGAAAGCGCGGCCGAGGTGATCGCCGCCAGGAACCAAAAAAACATTCTACCCAACGATAAACACAAAACCTCCGAGACACGACTGTGATAAGAGCAGGCCATCTCCAGCGCGAAACCACGTTACCCAACAAACACGTCAGTGCAATGAACGGCACCAAAGTTACCAATGGCACATCGTCGGCCTCCAAGCTGCTATGGAGGCACTCCTCCCCACACTCCACACCCATGTACAAATTCCTTGAGTCAGTGAACGAGGCGCATCATCTCCAACTCTCAGACTATGCACAACTGCACAAATGGAGTATCGACAATCTCGATGCCTTCTGGCGGAGTACTTGGGATTTCGTTGGCGTCAGACACAATGGAACGCCATCATCGGTCAGTCCCTGCGGCCTCATGCGCACGCCTGTATACCGCTGACCCAATGCTAGGCGGTTGATCCAAATGCTCCCATGTTCCCGCGTCCAGCATTCTTTGCTGGAGCAACACTTAATTTCGCCGAGAACCTGCTCTTCCCTACCCAAGAGGTTGACCCCGAATCGCCCGCTGTCATTGCCGCGACCGAGACCACACGGGAGACGGTGACATGGAAGGAATTAAGGCACATGGTGAAGCTATGCCAGGCGGGAATGTTATCCCTAGGCTTGAAGGCAGGCGACCGAGTTGCGGGTTATGTCGCCAACCACACCAATGCGCTGGTTGCTATGCTTGCGGCGACATCACTGGGAGCCGTCTGGACTGCTGTCAGTCCGGATACAGGTGTGCATGCTGTATTAGACAGGCTGCGTCAGATAGAGCCTGTCTTGCTCTTTGTAGACAATGCTTCTTTCTACAATGGTCGAAGCCATCCGGTTCTGCCAAAGGTTGTGGAAATTACCCGGGAACTTGTAACTCTACAAGCTGTCGTCGTCTTCCCAACCGTTACATCCGTTTCGTTCGATGTCAGCTCCATACCTGTGGCATCGGGAAAGACATTTGACTACGCCACCTTCACATCGCTCAAGTCAACACCAGAGCTTGTATTCACCCAATTGCCACCAGACCATCCGGTCTACATACTCTACTCGAGTGGCACAACAGGCGCGCCCAAATGTATCGTTCATGGAGCTATTGGTACATTGCTCCAGCATAAGAAGGAGCACATCCTTCACTGTTCCGTTGCGCCCAAATCACGACTCTTCTATTTTACAACTTGTACTTGGATGATGTGGCACTGGCTGGTCAGTGGACTAGCATCTGGTGCCACATTGGTTCTCTACGATGGGTCGCCCTTCCGTTATGTGGACAAATCTGATCCTTCGACTTCTATTCCGGACGATCTCGCCATGCACAGGCTGATTGACGAATTCGGCATCACACACTTTGGCACTTCAGCCAAATATCTTTCCATTCTGGAGCAAAAGTTTGTTGACCCCGCGGCTGCTGGCCTTGCACTTGACAAGCTCGAAGCAATCTACTCGACCGGCTCCCCACTTGCCCCGTCGACATTTTCCTACGTCTACTCGGCGTTTCCGTCATCTATCAATCTCGGAAGCATTACCGGAGGCACGGACATTATTTCGCTCTTTGGTGCGCCGAATCCGCTGCTACCCGTTTACCAGGGCGAAATTCAGGGACCTGGTCTTGGCATGGCAATTGCCGCGTTTGACTTCACAGGTGCCGACATCTCGTTCTCGGGAGAGCCCGGGGACTTGGTCTGCACTAAACCATTTGTATGCCAGCCAGTAGCCTTCTGGGGTCCTGATGGCGAGTTCAAGTACCGAAAGTCGTATTTTGACAAGTTCACGAACGAGAAGAAGCAGCCTATTTGGCACCATGGCGATTTTGTGCGCTTCAACCCCGAGACGGGCGGACTATGGATGCTGGGGCGCAGCGATGGCATCCTCAAGCCTGCAGGCGTGCGCTTTGGATCTGCTGAAATATACAATGTGGTGCTTCAGCATTTCCCAGAAGATGTGGCTGATGCATTGTGTATTGGTCGACGGAGAGAAACCGATACCGACGAAACTGTAGTGTTGTTTCTCAAGATGGCAGAAGGTCGCCAAATTTCATCTGATTTGGTGGACAGAATCAAGTTGACGATCAAGAACTCGCTCAGCGCCCGTCACGTGCCGGCCGTTGTTGAAGAGTGTCCTGAGATTCCTGTCACGACTAATGGCAAGAAGTAAGTTGTTCAACCTTCGTCAATGTGGGTAATGGTGACTGATACAAAAACAAAACAGGGTCGAAGGATCAGTCAAGCAAATTCTCTGTGGAATGAACGTCAAGACGAGTGCCAGTGTCGCCAATGCGGAATGCCTAGATTGGTATCGAGAATGGGCTCGTACGCATTGAGGTTCAAAGAATGCTTTTCTTTCATTCGTGCTACTTAAGTAGCCTCTGATCGGCGTAATTTTTTTCATTCTTCTAGATTCTGTAAAGTGAGGAGCATTAGGTCGCTGACGCGTGCGTATGACTCGTTTTCTCCGCAGGAGAAGACGTTGCTCGAGCTGTCGCGTGGCTGAGACACAGCCAGGGGTTAGGCCTCTACGCCGCATGAACGGCCAAGTCATGTTTAGATTTATTGATAGATGGAACGGGTGTCGCCTCGAAAGCTTAATTAGACGACGCAGCATCGAAAGGGAGAGGGTGTTGCTCATTGGGCCAGCCAATGCGCCTTTAGGCTGTCAACACGTTCTCTCCTTTACCCGTCCAGTTCTTATACCTTCTCTTTTCGTCTTTTCGTTCTTACCCCCTTTTTGCTTTTCAAAAACGAAAAAAAATTCCATCTCTTTAAAAATCACCATAGCCCTCGTTGCCTTCTTTGGCGATGATTTCCCTCACCACCCGGTCCACCTTTTCACTCAGCCCAACAATGACATTTGACCCCCACATTACTTCCTTAGCAACGACAACTTTGAACTTCCCCGGTGCGCCGTGTATGCATACGATGGCCTTGTGGCCCAGTTCACTATTATCTGGACCCCGTCGATCAATGACGCTGACAGAGACTTGGGACGGAAGCACTTTGTAGCCGGCCGTGTACTTGACGAGGAAAGCAATGTTGCCTGTATGTAAAAAACGACGTCAGAAAGGGTTTGCCCACAAATTCATTTCCCCCTTTTTGCCTCTCCCAAACTTTTTTTTTCAGAGAGTTCGCTGGAGCAGGGTAAAGTGTAGCGCACCGGCAATCGTCTCGACAACGTGGATAGGCAGCTCGCCGCGTCGAGGGTTAATGTGCGAGAAGATTTGTTGGTGGACCGGGTCGGGAAATACGTTTTCCATGTCGAGGCTAGGGTACAGGTTGATGTTTTGCATTTACAGACAAACACACACATAAAAAAATGTATGTATTCAATAAATGGAAAAAAATTAGAAGGAATCAGGTCGGGGAAACGTCCATGTATTTTAGTGATTGAGGAATACGAAAGAAGAGTAGGTTTTGCGGTCTGTGCTTTGCCTCACACCAGTTAGACGTGACCACGTTTTCTGCTAATGGACTGTCCACGACAACTTGTAGTCTCCACTTTGGGAAGCCTCGTTCTGAAACCCACCGACATTTGGTTGTGCTGTCGTGCACGTACGCAGTTGTGGTAGCGGTCTAGAATTGCAATTGGTTTAACTTTTGTGACTTCATGGGGTAAACGGATACAGCGCGCAATGTCCATGCAGGGACTATATTGACTGAAGAGTAGATTCCTGAGAGTCGTGTTCATAGAGAATAGAAAAAAAAGAAAGTTCCAGCTATTCATTAGATGATCCCCATGTAAAAATGAATATAGACAAAACCGAAAATGATGCATTCCTGATCCATACACAGCCGACTCAAGGGGCAGCGTAAGTTTGCATCTATAACTCGTGTCACCTCCCTTCTTTGATCTTTACAGCATCTGCAAACATGGGGAAAGTGCCTCTGAAGCTAGGGCCGAGGGTCCAGTTGTTTAGATCGCGGAGATGGGTCTCGAAGGCCGGATTGATGAGCCACTGATCATCTTCCTTGGGTAACTGATCCATGGTTGGTATGCAAGCAGCCGCAAGTGGTTGGGGTGTAGCGGGTCCCTGCGGCGAGCCGGCGTTCACATGCGTGGAGAAGGGTGAGGAGGCCGCGATAGACGAGGAAGTTGTAGACAATGTAGAAGTCCTGACTACTGAAGCTGGGAGGAGGCAATCTCGGTGTTCGTAAGGCCAATTGAGCGAGATGGTGGTTGTGAAGGGAATGAAAAAATTCTCAAAAGACACTGGAGGGTTCGCAGCAATGATCTTGTCACGTAGCCGGGGCCTGGGGCACATTAGTCATGTGAGCGTGGGGGAGATGTGTAGCAACAGGGGGCGGGGCGTAAAAGCAATGGGGTTAAGTGGAGAAGCAGACGTACCAAGGAAGATGGTCGATCCACAGTGCATGAGCGGTAAACAGCTGGGACGGGCGTGGAGTAACCCAATGGGGCAGGCGGTCATAGTTTTCCTGCGTGGGCTCAATCTGCCAGCGCATGATGAGGAACATGATGAAGACAATGGCCACCTGCTCGGGGCGGCCACAGATGTCGGGAAAGGTGCGTAGAATGTCTGTGAAGAGCTTGGAAAGCGGGTGGGCCTCGACCTGCCGGTCGGGGTATGCGAGCGAGGTGAAATTTGGATAGTGAGGGCCGACAAGCGTCTTGATGGGCACACCCTCGGCTGCCCGGTTCTGGCGGTCCTGGAGAAAGTCAAGCAGGATGACATCGAGTGGACATGTGGCGGGCAGGTTGCGAGGGAGCGTCAGGTGGGCCACCATGTTGGGAGCATACTGGACATGCTGGCTTGGGCTGACATTGCTGGGCCTCAGCTGCTGTGGAGGGGGCAGATTGGGGTCAACCGCCCTACGCTGGCCGTTGTCGAGCAAGAAGTCGACGCCCAGACGCTCATCAAAGGGCATATCGGTAGGCATGTAGGGCGTGCGTGTCTGCTGGAACGGAGGCCCAGGGCTGCCGCTCGAGTAGCGGCGCAGATGACTGGTGGGCGCATCGTTGGGGTATAGCCATGACCCAGAGCCGGAGCCAGCGCCGGAGTTTGTAGCTGAGCCTCCATCGTGAGCGCTGGGCGAATGTACGCCGTTCTGGGGAGAAGCTGAAGCGGCGACGATATGGATCTGGCGCGGGTCGGCGGGTTGTGTAGGCGTGTCACGCTGTTGTGGGTGTGAAAGTTGTTGGTGTTGGTGTTGCTGGTGGACTGGAGGAAGAGGCGAGCGTTCAGCAGCAGCAGCCAGCTCTGGAAGTCCGTCAGCCGTCACTAGTTCCTTTTTATAACCTTGTACACATGGTGTGTCGATACATGTATCGGTGTGTATCCGGGCATGCCATGTACGTACCGTTCAATCCGCCTGTGGCCCGTACAATGGGCTGGATGATGCTCAGGACGCTCTCGAGGCGCTTTTTGATGTCGGCGTTCTCGGCCTGGATGGCCTCCTTCTCGCGGAGGACAATCTGGAGGTCATTGTAGGGTTGCTGGCTCTCGAGGTCGCGGATGCGCTGATTGAGCGCATCGATCTGATTCTTTGTGCGTTCGCGGATGGCGCGCTGGGCCTCTCGGTCGTTTGCGCGCTTACGGGCGAGCTGTTCAGGCGTGAGGTTGGCGACGCCGCGCGAGTTGGCGCCGGTTCTGCGCTTTTTGGCGGGCTGCCCGTCACCCGAGCCCTCGTCCCTGGGCGTCGCTTCGGGAGTGTCTGCCTCGGCCGCAGACGCCATGCTGACCATGGATGCGTGCGTGTGGGATGCGATTCAGGAGTGTTATGTGCATTTCCTGCCCCGAGTCATGAGCCTGCACTCAGGGCGCTCGGGCGCCAGGCGTAAGTGGCGGCCCGCAATGCGGGGACGGTGTCGTGCATTCATCCCATCCCCATCCCATCCCACCCTGAAGCCCACACAGCTGCATCCAGCGCTTGCAGCCGAGGAAACCGTCTGTCCCGGATAATCCTCCCCGCGTCTGGTCCTCTGATATTCGCCATGCGTCTGCCCACTTGCTCGTCACTTCTACCAGTCAATCCATCCTCAACACCATGGCCGACCAGCACGTGAGCAGACTGCGCATTGCTTCGGCTGCCCTGAAAGCCAGTATGGATCCCCATGCTCGTCCCCACATTGTCCCCCACACCCACGTCCTAACATATATACAACCACAGTCGGCGCAGCTCTGCAACGCTCCGTCACGTCTCCTTTCAAAGGCGAAAATGGTGCAAACACCTACTACAAAGACGTCGTCTTTGCCGCCTTCCGCGCCAACCTGGCCAGCCTCGACGTGGCCCATGATCGCTACTTGAATGGAGGCTCAACAACGAAGAACTACATCCAGTACGCCAAGGAGCATCAATTTGTTCCCAATAGTGTCACCCTACCCAGCGGGACACAGGCCCATTGGCTGGGCAGTAGCGATGCAGCAAAGGTCTTGGTATACTTGCATGGTGCGATCAAACTAGTTCTCCACGCTTCAGTGGGCCTGTATGGCTGACTATCATAGGCGGCGGCTATGTTCTGCCCTGTGGGCCCCAGCACATACTCTGGCTCGACGACATGCAAAAGTCGCTTGGTCCCGGCGTGTCTATACTTTTGCTTGCTTATGACTGTGCGCCAGAGGAAAAATACCCAACTCAACTGAAACAGGCTGTCGAACTAGTTCACCACTTGGTACATACTCAAGCTCGCAGTCCCTCTGATCTCATCCTGGGCGGTGACTCGGCTGGTGGTAACCTTCTTCTGGGCGTCCTTTCGCATCTCGCACACCCCCATCCGGATATAACCCCACTCTCACTTCCTGCAAAGTTCCACGGCGCTCTGCTCATATCCCCATGGTGCTCCTTGACCCAGACCAATACCCCCTCTTTTATCAAAAACGCCCAGCGTGATCTGATCAACACGCCAGCTCTCAGTCGATGGGCTACCGCATTTCTCGGTTCCGACTCACCTTATGCTGGAGACTTTTACAGTGAGCCCGTCTTAGCGTCTTCTGATTGGTGGGAGCCAGTGGCCGATTTTGTCGAAGAGGTTTTGATTTGGATAGGCGAGAATGAGATCTTGCGAGATGGTATCGAGGCATGGGCAGCAAAATTCTCAAAGGGTTTTGGGAGCAAGGGAGGTCGCTCGAGTATTGTGAGCACCCCCAAAGCCGCTCATGAGGAAATGATTTTAGAAAGAGTGATAGGGTACCATGGCGACTCGGGGACTGGCAGCCACCAGGTTGTGGAAAACTGGGTCAAATCCAAGCTGTAATCCAGGGACAATCGCCTGCAGAGTCGAAATAACACATCTTACGTCCTATAAAGGCGACAATCATAGAGACCCAAGGTGACTTTGAAAAATGTCGTCGTATTGCGAGAGTCACGTGATGCCAGCATTCACCGCAAAAAAATTTCTGACTGCAATCAGTGTCTCGGTAGAGTCTCACGCATGCACGTGTGTTCTATTTCTATAGGTTGAGAGAAAGGAGAGAGAGGGTTCAATGGAAGGTTATAAGGATAATGGTTGAAAATGGCGGATTGGATCAGGACAAGGCCTTTAATGAATCAAGAGTAAGATTCCCCATAAGACTAATCGCTGACTGATGCTCCCTAGTATATCGTCTCACTTCACACGCCTCATGCCGATTCTAAATAGCTTACTGGAATGCTTGAATCCAGCGATAGCTGAGAGATCTCTTGACTCTGTGTAGGGGCAGGGTCAACCTGACTAGCTCGGAGGGGTTCTTTAGTCGCCGCCTAACTTGCGCGTTTCCATGGCAGGTGACACAGTGGTCTGAACATGCTTTAAACTATGATTGCTACTGCAAGCTTCAGTTCTAGAAAGAAAACAGCATGGGTCCTGGCGATCGGCGAGGCTGTGCAGGAGCTCAAGAGTGTTGGCGAAATCTACACTAGAATCTTCTAGCCCTGCTGGGAAGGCTAGCCAAATTGTTGGAGGAATGTTCGCATCTGTCATTTGCTGTGAGTATTCGAGTCGCTGCTCATGACCCCATTGTGTGTGTTTCGTTGGCTTCAGCAATCTCGAATGAAAGAGAGGCTCTAATCGGCTTCTCCTATCAGACCTGTGTGAGATGTTTTCGAGACTTGCACACTCTACGATTCACAACTTATCCGACCAGCCTGTACACTTGCCACTGGTAAAGTTCAATATTATTTTGTCTAGATGTCAGAGTACGGCTCACTAAAAGCTATAATCCATTGGCAACTGATTCACAATCTGCAAAAGCTTATGTGAGATACAGGTTGGACTTTCCAACTACTAAAGGCGGCACGATCCACCCGGGCCTTTACTGAAAGCGGCTCCATGGATCCGCCTCTGTCCCTAGATCATGGTTCAGTTGCCCCTTTCAGCCCCTGTAGGAACCAAACTATCTTATTCAAAGCAGCTAGACATTGGCTGATGCCACGAGTCATATGCGTAGCGATGTGAAACTCTCTTCTTTTTCTTCTTCTTCGACCCTTGGCAATCAGCATAACGGCTGTGTCCTATATCACTTGGTTTGATGTCGTTCAAGGCATCACGTTTTCTGATCAAACAAATCTCCTCTTTATGGACGCCAATCACCAATTCCAGGGACATCCCATACTAGATTGCTCGTACACATCAGCCATGAGTAGAACTTCCTTGGAACCTCCTTTGCATCTAAATTGACGATCAGGCCATAACCTCGAACTGAGCCCTGACGTCAACTCTTGGTATCGTTGGAATCTTTTCTGTTTCCTGGGCTCATTGCTGTTTGAGCATAGAGGAATACAAGATTTCATAAGCAGGCCTGACGTATTCTGAACACACATAATGGGCACCACCAGCCAGTATCTTGATCGACAATAATCTCTCTACTAGTCATGAGAGAAATATCCTCGTTTTGGGCGGTCTGGTGGGCCGATCCGACACCAATTGCGTTCGTCATGATGGCAGGGAAGGTTTCGGAACGTTCTGATAGAACCCCCGCCAACCAATGGCTGCTCGAACAGCTTGAATCAGACACGATCGTCGTTTTCTATTCTTCCGAAGAATCCTAGCCTCTAAGCCTCATGGCATCGACCTTGCAACAGTGCTCCAGGGGTAAGATAAGGCTTGCTCCTGATAGATTCGGGCCATACTGACGCCCAAAAGGCAATCCTGCAATGGTGATTACAGAAAGGGAAGGAAGAAGAGAGAAGGATAAGAATCAGGTGATTTTCCCTGTTCATAGTAAGGACTAGGAAAGTTTGCGTCAAGCGCCCCTATGCCCTGCCACGCGTTGGGTTTCCCCGCATTTCCCCCTTGGGATGCGGATCCTAGCCCGCGCGGGGTGTGCATATCAGTAACGTACTTGGCTCCTTGCATCAGCATAACCTCTCTTACTTTTCCCACTTTTCGCCGGACAATCCGGGCTGTAACCATGAACTTCGTCGACGTGCAGCCAAAATCGTTTCTCGACTATGCGTGGACATCACCATCCCCTTCGGTGACGACTGCGCCTAAACCTTCGAAAACAAGCCGAAAACAGAATAGATGCTGTGACCAATGCCGAAAAGGGAAAAGAGCGTGCGATGCCGCTATCCTCGAAGACACGCTACTCGAAACAAGCAAGACTGGTTCAAGTCCAACCGTGTTCCACTATAGTGGTATGTCAGACCTTTCCACAAGCGAATCTACAGATTAGCTGATTTTCCAGATGTCTACGGCCCGCTAGCGTCATGCGGCAACTGTGAAAAGACGAAAAAGGCATGCACATTTGAATGGCTCCGCTCTCAACGCGTGTCGCAAGCCTCGCAGCCACAAACAACGAATGCGCCGCTACCCAAACGACGTCGAACCAAAAGTAGCTCCACTAGTAAAGCACAAAGGGCAGACGAATCCTATCCTTCTTTCGTGAAAGCACCCCAAAAAGAACAACCAAGTACGACTTACGATGAATACCATTTAAATGCAACACCACCCGAGCTGGGGGTCACGTTCGGCGATTTTGCTTGTGGAACGTCCATGTTTGCTGTGGACCATGCCACAGACTTCTTCAATGGACCAGTATCAAATGCAGAGAGCGAAGAGAGTGAGGTTCTTCTCGAGCAACTAAGAGCACAGTCTGAAGAAGATTATAACGTTTTTGGTTATGACTCGGGCAAAGGTTCGTCGCTACGGACGTCATCAGACTTGGGTGACAAGCCTGATGATAGTCCGACAACAGAATTTGAAGTCAACGATGTGGTAGAAACCAACTCGACGAATAATCAAGGGTCGATCGTTGGCATCAATCGAAAAAAGCGGCGGCGCAGCTTCTCAGCAACGCCACCATACGGTGCGCCTCCTTACCCACCAATATTTTATGGGAGCAATATGCTCTTATCTAGTGGTAATGCTTACCTGTCTGAAAACCTGCTGAGGATATACCATGACAGCTTCGAAAACGCACTAGCCTGTTGGGTAACGGAAAGGACCTGTCCATACAGCGCAAGGTCTAACAATCTACTTGCCACAAATGCTAGGCCTGATTGGAAAAGCATCTACCATCGTGTGATACGGCTTGACAGACTGGCAATGACAATCAGAGGGCGACGACTTACACAAACTGAAGACCAAGCGGCATCAAAAGCATTGGACCTTGCCGTGCTCGCATTTGCTTCACAATGGGCGCAATCTGGACAAAAAGGTCGGACAAGATACCCATTCCATAGCACCGCCACCAACAGCGATAACGGTGTATTCGAGGGACAGGGGGAAGATCACAGGCCAGCAAGCCTTGAGTTTGACCGTACTCTTCAGATTACGGCATGGCACAATGCTCGCAACGCATTGCAGAAAGCGGGTGAAATTGAGTCTTTCCGGGTGGTACTCGCGCAGATGATATTCGCATTGACACAAAAACCTACTAAAACAAACATCCTTCCGACCGAATATCCCAACAATGCCTTCACACCAGAGTCGATGAGCTCGATAAACAGCACCGAACATGTTCAAGATTCACCAACCGTCTCAATTGATACAGACATGGATGAATGCGTGGATCTGATGTCGAAATTAGATCTCGCAATCGAGGCCGATGGTCCTCCCTTGCATCTCGAATCAGGTCTCCGTCTTATACATTTATTGAGATCACGTATGACTGTGTCCAGACAACAACGGCCCAGCAAACCTGAGCCGATACATCGTGCACAGCAACAACATGCACCAAAGATGCGTCTCGAGGATGCAGATCGCGCAACAGTCGATTTGTTATTCTGGCTCGGGGTCACGTTCGACACCTTATCAGCAGCAATGCACAAGCGACCGTTAGTGGTATCTGACGAAGACAGCGACGTAGTCCTAAATGATAGTATGCAAACTTACAACACAACCGATGAACAAACGCCATCAACTTCAAAACCTGTGAACAACGGTCTCTGGGATGGCTACTTGTTCACTCGCCAACAAGACGCAAGACGAGCACCAACCAGATGGCCCTGTTCATTCGATCAAGCAGCTACTACGCTGTGCGACGCTGCTCCAGTCAAGGTGTTGCTTTTCCGAAGAGTATGTCGCATCCAGACGCTTTTGACAAGAAACGCGCGAGGCGTGAGAGTCGAAGAGGCTGTACATGCTGCGCTAGATGTATGCAACCATTGGGACGCGCTTTACGCTCCCTTCGTCAGGGACTGTATCCAACACCATGATAATCTCCCCCCGCGTATCCAGTCATGGTATGTCTGTGTTACTGGCCACTGGCACCTGGCAACACTTCTTCTAGCAGACCTTTTGGAGGTCGTGGACGAGTCTGAACTGGGCCACAAGGACGTAACAGAGCATCGAAATTCAATTGGCTTCATCGCCAGATTCCGGGAGAACAACTGTAGAGTCTTATCGGACCTTGCGAGCTGCGCATGTCCTTGCAATGACTCTACGTTACCGCAACCTCGCGAATTCAACTTCGCCACTATCGAGGGCGCATTGTTGACAGATCCATGGACTGCAGTCTTGATTCGTGCCTTCGCAAAGGCAGGTGTGCTACTGTTGGAGTCCGAGACACTCTTGCCATCTGCAATGGACCAAGAAGATGCCTTTCGGCGAGCGGATGATTGCATCAAGGCGCTATGGTTCCTAGGCAAGAAATCCGACATGGCCCTTTCAGCAGCAAGGATCCTGGGGGATGCATTGAAGCAACGGCGCAAGAGTGCGCAAGATCGGATCAGTGACATGACCGCTTTCCTTGCAAGCCAGCCATGGCACGATCTCGATGGTCTGAATGGGGTGTTCGATGCAGATTGCGAACTATAGCTTTTGTACATGTACCATAGTTGTCTACGTATTCGAGTACTGCATTCTAGTGACATTACTACAGAAAAGTGTCTGAAAAAAAGAGGACTAGTTTACGTTCACAGATGATTTATGTGGAGTGGTTGTTACCGGTGCCCCACATAAGCTTGGAGTGATACAAGGTCTATTCCACGTGACTTCGCGTTGAGGACCGTGACAGGTTTCGGAATCGCGGCCCACTCCGACCTCCACCTAGCTACCATAGTTGCTATACCCGCCATAGTTAGCGCCAAACAGCATTCACTTGTGAGACGCCTTTATCAACCGTTTCAAGGCCTGTTTGTAGAGTCTGTGCGACTTCACACTATCGCAGGAGTTCACACTATCACGCGACAACGCGTACGGGTTGTCCACTGGAACATCCGTGCCTCGCTGTTCGCACGCCATGGGTCTACCAGCGTACGTTCTTGTGATTTGCATCAATTGCTAATGTGGCATACTGATAGATAGGGGTAGTCTCTGGGATACAATCAGAAGCCACGAAGAGGTCATTCCCATTGCACAGCTTGCGGAAGATCACCACCGGCGTCATGGCAGGCCTCTCAGAATCGCCGTCGACGAGGCATACTGGCGCTTCAACAATCTCACGCCACAGCAAGTCTATATGATTCGTGAAAGTAAGTAATAGTGCAATGTTCTATCTATTGATGTATTGACAGTGGCCAGTCTCTAATCAGCAAGCGTTTCAGGGCATCGAAAAAGCAATGTTCTACCGTCTCTGTCGCCTCCTCACGCTGAATATTCAGCTAATATTTGTCTTCGATGGCCCTCGTCGTCCTTGGAAGCGAAGCAAGAGGGGTCAAGGGCGCATTAATTATGAAGAGAGAAGGCTTCTACAAGAGTTGCTTAGATATCTCGGAGTTCCATATCACGAAGCTCCTGGAGAGGCAGAAGCAGAATGCGCCCGTATGCAGATACTCGGCATTGTTGACGCTGTGTGGTCACAAGACTCTGACAGTCTTATGTTTGGTTGCACTCTCTGGTTGCACGATCACCGTGTTGCGAAAGACGATAAGGTAAAAGACCGTTCTAAGGAGAATACTAAGAAGCATGGCAAGTACGCCAGTTTAGTGCGTGCAGCCGACTTGAAGGAGAAATACAGACTTGATCGAGAAGGACTTGTACTCTTCGCCATGCTCGTCGGTGGGGACTATGATCAGAATGGTCTTCCGCAGTGTGGGCGTGGTATAGCTTTACAGGCCGTGAAACAAGGCCTTGGAACGAGTCTTTGTGAGTGTCGGAATGAACGAGATTGCCGATTTTGGAGTCAAGAGTTAAATCTATTCTTACAATCTACGCCCCGAGGGCGCAGCATCACTGTGCCCCCAACATTTCCGGACTATCAGACTCTGACCAAGTACTATCGTCCAATAGTTACTAGCGACCACGAGCTGCTCGGAAATTCTAGACTCAATTTGGATTACATTCGCCCTATACAGGAGCACGAACTCCTCCGGCTTACAAGGGAGCGCTTTAATATTTGGGGACGACTCTATATGAATTGGATCGGACCAATTCTTCTTATTCGTGATTTTGTATCGAGGGAACCATCCAGGCCCAAGGAGATGGTGCATGATATCAAAATCAGTAAGCAGAGATCCAAGAAGACGGAGGAGCAGTTACCAGAGCGAACTTTTGAGAGGAAAATAACATTTTCGCCCTTTGGTGTGTCTAGTCTTTGTGGGGCCGATTTTGAAGGTCTAAAATCTGGGAACTGGAACGGAGACAGCAAAGTACTCTTCGATCCGAACTACCGCGTGGAGTGTGAGATGCCAGAATACTGGCTTCGTAAAGTCCTACCAGAAGATGTTTTCAACCCGTCCCTTCCAACACCCAAAACGTCTTCCAAACGCAAACGAGCAGCAGATGATACAGAACAAGCCATGGATGCATCCAATGATAAGGGTATACGTACACCTCACAAGGTTGATGCTCCGGATGCAGATATGCCTTCTCAGTCTCTTTCGAAAAGGCAACGGCTGTCTGTACCAACGACTTCTCCTTCACTAGGAAAAGCACAAGAACTTAGAGACGTAATTGAGATTTCTGACTCAGAAAGCGAACAGAATCACCCCTCATTGAGTTCCTCTTCAAAAATGCCATCACACAATGCGATGATTGGATCTCGTCAGGGCTTCGGCTTGTCTGCATCATCTAGTCAAGCGTTCTCAAGCATAACGCGAGATCGATACGAAGATCGCACTGAGTTCGATATATCCGAAAATGAAGATGAAGATGAAGATTTCCTACTTGCTTTGAAACTCAGCATGCAGGAAATGCCGGAAAACCCAGCACCTAGTTCAAGCAGGGGCAAATTCGACGATATCTTTGCAATGAGAGAGGCAGGTCGGAGCGTGCTAGGAGCATCAGTGCCTGCTTGGTCACTTGATGAGATGAGCCATGAATTGGCCTCATCAGTTTCCCATACCCCAAGTCGAAGACCAAGAGAAAATTCGTCTACCAGGAACAATTCTTCGTCGAGAGGTACTCACGCAAACCTTGCAGGAGCTGGCTTAGTCGAGACCCCTACTCGCTATCCTTCTCAACAAATCAATATGGTCAGAAGTCCGGCCTTGCTACCCGCAGAGAGACAAACCAGTCATGTTGGTTCAAAAGCAAGCCCCCTTCCTGGAGATCGTTTTGCTGATATTCGTGCTGCCCGAATTCGACATTTCGCTGCGACTTCCACGCCTACTTCCAGGGATGCGAGCAGCAAAGTCTCTTCAGCGGCTACGGATACATCGGTCGATCAAACTTCCTCGCGGAAAGCACCGGAAGGTATCGAGTGTATTGATCTAACCGACGATTGATTATACCATCGTCGCGCTACAACGATCCAAATCATTGCTGCGGTGGCCCAGCCACGTACCGTCTAGTACCAAAGCATTCAGTTTCTGTCCCGGTGATTTTCGCCGACAGTCTGGCCAAACTGAGCCATTTGAACGCTTACAACTAGTGCATAAGCCTTCCTTGACGCAACCTCAGGAGGCTCAAAGCGACAGCAGGATATGAATTTCTCTGCGGTAGTGGGATGTTAATTCCAACGGAACTTCAGCCAGAGAAGGTACCACATGATGAATGTTTGTAGATTGGGTAACCAAGAATGCAAGCATGACAGGTCGAAGTTGTGGTATTATCTTGAGTGTGTTTTAGTTGGCTACATGGCACTCCCAAGAAAATGCTTACAAAAGAGAATGATAAACCCGCTCAGACGCTGTGTAAACTGGGTTTCCACTCCCGTACCCTAAGCACTCGATGTCGCTCTACATTCCAATGTATCCGTGGTAATGGGAGTGCGACACGTCGGTTCTAAGCCTAAGCTTCAGAATTAGCTCACGGTATCACCGAAATGGCCCGTCTTCACGCGTCACGATACTCGGCTCGCACCCCTCGAGGATACTTGCTTGTATTGAGGTTTCACTAGTTGAACGTACAGACGATGCTTGCATCCATAGTATCTTGAGCGATCTTGGGTTAGAAAAACACAGATGCTTGAGTTCGAACTAATTGGCCGTGCTTTCGCGAGAAGGCGTATGGACAGATAAATCCGTTTCTTTTTCAGCAGATGCAGATTCAAAGTATTGTACTTGTTCAAAGCCTGTATTGCGGAACTTGGTGCACAGGCGGATTCATTGAGATAATTTACCGCATAAGAATTGAGGGATTTTTTTACGTACATCGCTTTGGGATTTCATTGTCGTGGCTTGTCTTGCATCTAAATGATCATTCTTTGCTACTAGTAGCTCTACAATCTAGTCTGCTTGTGAAGATATGCAGCCATCCTTGAATCGGTTTCTAGGGATGCCTCTCACAGCTAAGTGCCGGTCGCGTATCGGCGAACACTCTGCCAGTTGTCCATTTGACAATCCCGGGAGCAAGCGTTTGTTGGACAACGACGGCCGAGGGAAGTGGGAAGGCTGACTGTTGACGTGAGAGAAAGTCACACGCTCCTTGTGTTTACAATATCGTTGCGAATCTTCACTGGTTAGAGAAAAGAAACTGGCAAATATACCATCGTATCAGCGCGGTAAACCGTTCCCAGCTCCGCCACCAGCAGAGCTCATCTCAGCGCCGCTATGAGGCATTCTCGCCCCAGATCTAGGCCCAGGCTGCCTCGCCAACGCAAGCCGCACAGGCTCTTCCAGCGCTTGCCCAACTCCACTTCCACCAGCTGCGACACCAGATCCACCGCTGCTCTGGCCTTGTGTCGCAGGTCCCCTTCTTAGCAGCTCCTCCAGTCCTAGATCCCGCCATGTCGGCTCCTTCTTGCTTTGCGTGGCTCTCTGGATACCAAATGCGGCATGTTGGTCAGGCACTACGTCATCCTCGTCTTCCGGGTTTATGGGTTGGAGGTGTGGGGGTATGTAAATTTCCTCTGGCGACAGCTGAGACGATGTGAGGTTGGTGAACTGCTCTAAGAGATCGGCATGATGCGACGCGTGCATGTGAAGGTATGTGGCTGTAGAGTCGCGCGTCTGCGGCGTGTTAGATTGTGTTATTATTACAAGGGCCATCAGCGTACCATTTTGTCCAGTCTTTCAGTTGGGTGCGTTTCAGAATTTGGAAAAGGTGTGGTTTGTTTGTTTGCGGGGTGAACATGTCGCAGGCCTCTCCTACAGGCTCGCTCGCTGAGGACTGAATGGCCGCGCTAACCAAATGCGGACACCTACCATCAACGGGCTTCCTTTAAATCAACCGCACTTCATTGCTTTGATTTTTCCTATGGCTCTTTTGAAAAATTTGAGCTATTTTTCACTTTTCAATGTTCTTTTCCCCAAACAGGTACATCAATAAGCTCATCTTCAGTACAAGTAACAAAATGGGCTGGGTTATGATGCCACTCCCTCCGCAGACTGCCAGCAGCATTCTTTGTAGCACATTTACGGCAGCGAATTGAAGATTCACACAATGACTGGACTTACGCAAACCAGATCTATGTGCGTATAGAGAAATATACACAATGCAAGGTGTATTTGTTCTGCTAACGCGAGATGACACGCCTGTTGTTGTATAATAGGCTCGATAACTGGCTGGCATGTACTGGGTAAGATTACGTATATGAGTAGTTGTTTCTCCTGTATAGTTACACAAAACTGGGCCCAATGAACAGAAGCTAGTCACAAGAATCGAAAACTAATAGTGGCCATGATCGTGGGTCGACCTCCGCCTTTGCCGAGGCTATGAATCCAGCTATTTATTCCAGAACCTCCGCACCTCGTCGTACGTCATTCGAATGAGATCACCCTTGCTTGCCAACTCAGATTTCTACCCACCCACGAAAACGCCTAGCTCTAAGTTGATTTCTCTAATAACCTACATTCTGTTCCACCTATAAACTCAATCGCTCCCCAAATTTGCACCAAGTTCTCGTCGTTGAGCAACCATGGCTGAAGGACGCTGCAACTGCGGAAAGATTACAATCTCCATTCCCGCTTTGCCCGAGAAATCCATGATATGCTACTGGTAGATAAATCGCTCCAAATCCGTTGTCAAGCTAACTCCGATAGTTCAAATTGCCGCCGCGCGGGATCAAGCGTGGGCTCCATCATATACGCCTTGAATAGGTCTGAAGTTAAGATCAACGACCCTAATGGAAACCTCAAGGTCTACCAAGACAGCGATACCAAGAGCGGAAACACTATGGCACGCCAATTCTGTGGCAACTGTGGAAGGTATGTCTCATTTATCGTTGTTAATGAGATATGGCTAACGAAGACAGCCCCGTTGCATCCCTACTCTCAGAGGATTCCCCACAGATTTTTGTCAAGGGCGGAGTGTTTGAACACATACCCATGCCAGGGCACAAATTATTTGAGCAAGACGAGCCGAGCTGGATGAGTGTTGTCAAACCTGGTGACAAGAGCTAGAGGCACAAGCTGTAATCCGCATATAGAAACTTAGGATAGATCAAATTGGATACAGCGGTACCTGGATATATGCATCTACTTTCAAAATCGATTTGTACGACTAACCGGACGCAATTAACGGGTGTAGTAACGCCACTCGGTTAACTCTGCTATTCGGCTGTGTATACGACTTCTAGAATACAATCTATCAGGCACTATTCCTCCTCCGATAGTCTACGCAACTGTGACGCAATCTGTCCGCAGACGCTTGATGCTCAATCCAACCAATTACCTCTTCCTGCCCTGGGCTAATTTAGCAGATATTATGGTAGATTTATCGATAATGATGTTGTCTTTTCGTTTCCCAGACATCTGAAGGACCTGCGTCCACTCAATCCATGTACCTAAATTTTTCTAAACCCCTGCTACGGATTGGAAGCTACTGAGAAGATATTTGTCTCCGGTTGAAGCTGACTTTTGTGGCTAACATCTTGCACTTTTCGATGCCGTTTGATAGTTCCCGCATCATCAATCAGAATTTTTCATTCAGTTTCACTCCAATGAGGTAGAAAAGCCTTGTACAACTTCATGAACGTCAGTATGGCAAAGGGTAAGGCGCAATCTTGAGTGAAAGTATGAAACAACAGCCAAACCACCAGACTGACTCTTACCCCTATCACACAACCCATACATACCAAACCATCACGAACACCCTCCCACATGGACTATCAAAAAACATTTGCGAAAGCAAGATGGTGCACTTTCCAACCCCCGCGCGCCGCTCAACCGGAAGTTCTTGGCATATCCCCACCCCGCCTAACCCCACTGGACAGGGCAGCCAAGCATCGTCAAACAGCAGCGTAGATTGCGGTCGAACAGCGCACAGGACCCGCCAAGCACGTCCAGGCATATCGGATAAATTACAAGGGGAGAGTGATGTGGTGGAACAAGACGATCATTAGCATTCATGAAACGTGGCTTTCCACGTTTCTAGCTAAATACCGGGCCCTTGCTACTAGTTGCAAGTGCCGGTGTGGAAATATGTTATAGTTCTGCTTGCCCGACTCTTCTTGTTCTGTTTTCGCTCTCCAACTAAACTGGTGTTTGACGAATTTGACGAATCGGATCGCGACGAAAGAAAGAGCTGGGAAATAATGCACTGGAATGCGGTCATGTCGTCGCCGCATAAGCAGCGACCGTCTTCTCGTTTTCGCCTCGCGCTCTCTGCTTTGGTTTTGACGGCGGCGGCGCGAACGGCCAGGGCTCAAGATGAGATTTACTATGAGCCGCGCAGCGCGGCAATCCAGGATGGTCTTGTGAATAAACCTACCGATATGTGTCCTGTGTCGTATGGTGGCATCGAGGCGTCGAAAACGTTTCCTTGGACGCACCACCCAACTTGCGTGGATGTGACAGGAGAAGGGGGCCGCAAGAAGTTTTGCGCGTATACGAATGCCGGCTATAACAATGGTCGCGGCATCAGCTTTGTTGTTACTCCTGAAGTTGCGGCTACTGTGTCCACGGAGACGTTTGGGATGGCGATTGGTGGCTTGGAAGGGCAGATTGGACAAGAGATGGGAATGTGGGAGGTGCGAGATGCGGGTGTCAAAGGGAAGGGGTTGTTTGCGAAAAAGGACATTGGTGCTATTTTTGCTGGTGAAAGCTTGGTTGTGCAGACGCCGGTGTTGTTGGTTGCAAAGGAAGTGCTGGAAGAATCGAACATTGCCGAGACACAGTCGGTGTTGGAGAGAGCGGTGGAGCAACTACCTGAAAGATCAAGGTCACTAGTCAAGGAGCTGACTGGGAATCAAGATGGCTCCGTTGGGGATATCGTCACGACGAACGGTATCAGCGTGAAATGGCCATGGGTAGATGAGATACCTGAACTGCTGGGTGTTGCTCCCGAGATTGCCGTAAGTCCTTGTTGAGATTGCCGATGGTATATGACATTGACTGTACTGCAGCGAATCAACCATGCATGCCGTCCAAACACTCTTTGGCGCTTCAACGACTATACTCTCTCTTTCGAGGTGTTTGCGCTCAGAGAAATCAAACCGGGTGAAGAGATAACACGAAGCTGTAAGTCTAACTGTTCTCTACTTGGAAAACGTGAAAACATGTAGCTAACTTCCCTTAGACGGCTATGAAAAACGGCCACATAGGCGTCGTGTTCGCTCTCTTCAGACTAATTGTGGGTTTGATTGCGCGTGTCCCCTATGCACCGCGTCAGATGAGGAAATCATGGCCTCCAATGACCGTCTCAGCGAGATCAAAGCCTTGAAATCCGTCATGCCTAAAGACGAAACAGACGCGCCAGAGTTCCTCAGACTGTTACCAAGCCTGATTAAGAACCTGGAAGAGGAAGGCCTTCTGGCCGAGCTTCCTCAGTACGAAGAGACTCTAGCGTACACATGGAGCATGTTTGGGAAAGAGGCCGAGGCCAAGTATTGGGCGGGCAGGGCGCAGAAACATTGGGCGGTTATAGCGGGCAAGGAGAGTTGGGAGCAAAGAAGATGTGGAGATCTGGAACAGGATGTAAAGAGTCACAAGACATGGATGTCTTGGAAGGGGAATCCCTTGGATGAGAAGAAAGAGGATGAAGATGAAGATTGAGTGATCTGAAACGGTCCCAAATAATACGTAAGAGGGGTTGGGAGGGGAAGAAACCTTTAATCCTACATGACTACAAAGATATACTCATTGTTCAACTTTTAAAAAGGGCAATATCTCAATCATCGAAAAACTCTCCGTTGCCATGAACGCGACACAAGCTCCAAGTATACACTTCACGCTCTGTTACCCCCCAGCCTCCAGTTCCCTCGTACTGGTTCAATTCCTTATCAGTCATGGTGATAAAACTTTCTGGGGCCGTTTCTTTTGGCAATTCTGCGAACTCATGGATTGCCAGCCAAGTAGGTGGGTCAGGGTGCGGCTCATCCGTGGTAGGCAAACCTTTCAGGGCGCGAGACTGAGCGTTTGTACGTGCGTACAGTAACTTAAAATACAAAGTGCGGATGTAACCTAGCGAATGCGAGAGTTTAGTTGCTTGCTAATAGTCCAAATTAGTACGCAGCTCATTTTTATAGGCGGTGGGAAAGGGACAAATCCATACCTGCTTATAGAACTTCATGACGTCGTCGTGGCTAGGATCATTATCTGGCTTGATACCGAATGTAATGATGTGTTTGGCTGGGCCTGTTGTTGTGAGTACGTTCCAGAGAAAACCTTAATGTTTCGAGCAATGGACGTACCGTCCCCACAGCCATTTTTCCTCGGCGTAGCACCGAGAAAACCGAGGTAGCTGACATCCATATCGGCCAGGTCATAAATGATACCCTCGCCAGGTAGGGAAGGGCTTTTGACGTTTATGGCCCTAAACTCGTCGCCCTGAGTGAAAGCCAAGTCGAGCATCGGATAGCACGCTAAGTATGGCTTAGGGTTTCGAGCATCACCCATGCAATTGGTTGTATCGATATCCTGGTACCGGAAGCCGCTCTTGATACCACTTGTGTTCACAACCTCTGGAATGTGCTCCTTGTCGTACCAATTGAGGAACACACTCTCCTCTAAGATGTCCTTACTTGCCTTCGCGATTCGAGAACGGACAAAGAGCATTCCAGGACCGCAGATGGCCTCGTTAGACATTTTTGCATCGAATTTGAAGACGAAAAGAAAACCGGTATTTGATCTATGGTAGTACAATCGCAGATGTACAAAGTATTAACAAAAGTCCAATGACACTGGCGGTGATACAGAATGTTTCGCTACTTGAGATTTGTGGGCGGTTAAGGCCAGATATTTAGGAAAAAGTTATTCGGAAATGGATTTCCGATCTATGGGTACACGATACCCCGCTTTGGGTACAACAGTAAGACCAGACGTAGAAGCTATAGCGTCTAGTACCATGGGCAAAAAGACTCGTAAAGTTGGAGCCATCAATGGCAACCTGGCTTGACTCAACCATATATAAGCGACAAGAAGAGCATTCTGTCTGCTTTTCCTAGTGAGAAGCCTACAGGCGTATGCAGATTGGCAGGTGTATCGTAATGGGGGGGTGTAGGCGCATCACGTGATGACGTGATTGAGTGCACTGCATAGGACAATCCTCTGTGAATCCAGGCCGCTTCAGGCAGTTTGGTTTTCCACTGTGCTGAAATGGCTCAAAGCTTCGATTTTTCCACAACCAGCTTCTCGAGGCCCGTCTTGAGAGTCTCGGTCATGCCATGTTTTCTCGGTCGTCGGTCCTGACGGTCAACAAAGACATGGATGAACTCCCCCACAGCCTTCACCTCTTCGTGGCCCTGCTCAAAGACGCCAATCTCGTATGTGACGGAGCTTTTTCCTAGCTTGTTCACCCTCAGGGCCAAGTCGACAACGGCAGGGAATTCGACTGGGGCAAAGTAATTGCAGTGCGAGTGCACGACAAGGCCGATGTCTTGTGAGGTAGGCGGGTATAGTGAACAGTGTTGGATCAAATATGTGTTGACTACAGAATCAAAGCTTGTATCCTGTCAGCAAGCAAGAGAGATGTGAATGGACGTAGCAAAAACAGAAAAAAGGCATACAGGTAATAGTAGACACTATTGTTCATGTGGTGGTACATGTCATTGTCGCTCCTAGATGCCGTCAGCGCCAAATACTGAGAACAGGGTCACGACAAGAATGGTAGGATGACATACCATCGCGTCCTATATTCGAGCGTGAATTTGTAGTCACCACGGCGGCGCGACTTGAGGACCTCGAGAGCCATGACGATGACTGGTTTGGCTGGTACTGTGTTGAGTGTTGCATGTGTTGTCGACGATGAGATGAACGCGATTGAGCCTCGGCTCGCGCTTGGGAGTCGGGTCGCCCCACGTCACCCCCAACTTTTTCCATGCACTCTTCCAACCCCTCCAAGCCCCTCCAAGCCCCGCGATTCTGGCGCCGTCTCCGCGCATCCTCGCATTCCTCGCCTCCAAGGGCCGCCTGCCCGTCGCCCATACTCGTACAGGCTCACCCTCAATGGCCCTCGTCCCCTCTCCTACGCGCGACAAATATCCGCCTTCGCCCGACGACAAGTTTCCCTGGAAGGATCCGCCGCCTGTGGCCATCACACCCTGCGACCCGTGGCCGCCGCCATACTACCTCGAAGATGGCCTGCGTAAAGTGACGCCCTACCACTACACCTACAACACCTACTGCAAGCAACGATGGCGTGGCCGTGAAATCCTCGACATTTTTGCTAGCGAGTTCCGCGACCGCCCCACGGAGTACTATGAGCAGGCCATCCGCGACGGCCGCGTTGTCGTCAACGGCAAAGCAGTCCCTAGTACGAAGACAATCATCAACAACGGCGACGTTATTTCTCACACGTTACACCGGCATGAACCCCCATGCACCGCCCAGCCCATTGGCATCGTTCACGAAGACAACGACATGATTGTCATCAACAAACCCGCAGGCATACCCGTTCACCCCGCCGGCCGCTACAACTTCAACTCGGTCATCGAGATAATGCGCGCCGACCGTGGCTACGGTTGGAATCCTCTGCCCTGCAATAGGCTCGACCGCCTGACTAGCGGTATCATGTTCATTGGCAAGCACAAGCAGGCTGCCGAGGATCTTAGTGCGCAGATACGGGGAAGGACTGTCAAGAAGGAGTACATCACCCGAGTCGTGGGCGAGTTCCCAGAAGGCGAGATTCTTTGCGAAAAGCCCATTCTCCAGATCAGCCCCAAGCTCGGCCTCAACCGTGTGCGTGCAAATGGCAAGGAAGCCAAGACGGTCTTCAAGCGACTGGCATATTACCCACCGAAAGACAATGGTAATGGCATTCAAGGGCAAGAAGGCGAAGCAGGCCCAGATGGCCAACCATGGAAAAAGCTCCGTGGCTATTCCATTGTTCGCTGCTTCCCAGTCACAGGCCGGACCCACCAGCTGCGTGTTCACCTCCAGTTTCTCGGTCATCCCATCTCAAACGACCCTATCTACGCTAACCAGCGTGTCTTCGGCCCTTCCCTTGGTCGCGGGCAATCCGAAGATGAGGATGACGAGGACATCATGTCACGACTCTCGCGCATGGGCAAGGAAGAAGTCGCCGACGCAGTCGCCTACCACGACGAAATGGTTGATGCATACAACAAACGTAAAGCCGAGCGTATGACGGGTGAAAAGTGCAAGGTCTGTGACACGGATTTGTATAGCGACCCTGGCGTGCATGAGCTGGGAATTTATCTCCATGCCAGGAGATATCGATGCGAGGAAGGGAAGTGGGACTATCAGACAGGCCTGCCTGACTGGGCACTGCCGCCTCCCGGCTGCGAAGGCCCAACTGAAAGTACAGAAGAGAGCGATCCTTTGGCTGTTGATTTAAAAAAGCTGGGTTTGGATGATGTAGACTCCAAAGAAACAACTGACACTTGATAGAATAAAAGTTAGTTTTAAGATACCCACAAATACATTCTTACTCGTTGTCTATTCCTCGTCGCTTTCGTCGCTTTCATCGCTTCGATATTCACCGTGCTCTTCGTTGCTGTCGTCTTCGTCGCCCGGGCTCGCCTCCAAGGTGCCTTCCCTTTCACGCAATTGCGCCTTGAGCCCATCTAGGATAAGCACCATCCGCCCCTTAAGATCCGGATTCCAGACTTGACTTATCTGGCCCTCCATCTCTTGAATCTTTTTCCGCAGCTCCTCAGCCACTGCATCTTCCTCCTCTTCCTCATCATCTCTATCCCCTGATCCAGGCCCATCTTCCACCTCAATGCCCCCACTAAAAGCACTGGCGAAGTCCGTAGCCATCTTACGATTTGCAATTGCAAACACAACTTCCTCGATACATGGCCAAACTTCCAAATTGGTAACGGACCCTTTACTCTTCTTCTTATTCGCAGCACTCGGTGACACCTCACCGTTCAGCACCCTTCGAAATGCCTCCGCAACATCCCTTACCGGGTTTCCATACGCACCACAACCCCAAGCACCCAACACCAACTTCGCGACTCCCCTCTGCTCCGCCATCCTCAGCACAGCCCGAATCTTCTTCTCTACAATCTCCCGGTCCTTTTTTCCTAGTCTCTTCTCTTCATCTTCCTCACCTTCAAGCTCAGGAAATCGCAGCATGCCCGCCGTAATCACATCGACATACCATCGATCAGTAGGTAAGAGCTCACCCTGGGCATCTCCAAGCGAAAGTGCGTTTCGGAACACGAGCACGTCGGGAGTGTAGATGCCGCCTTGTTCAGGGAGCCGATAGTATTCCTCTTTGAGGGAGGGGAGCAGCGTAGTGCGTGCACAGAGAAATTCCTCCTGGGATGTCGCGCCTGCATAGACGCCGCCACCGGGACGGAGCGGAGACCCCATGTTGAGGATGCATGTGTTTGGTGATTTTCTGCTCGAGGACTTGGCTGAGATTCTATAGGGGTAGGAGAGTATGTGTGCCGCAGTAAGAGTGTCGGTCATGATGATGCGTATGCTGCGTTCTTTTTTTGGTGAAGACGGGACTGGATGCTGCAATGTCAGGTTTGATAGTCCTTCATCCAGAGAATCGTTGCGCTTTCTTCCTTTGCCTTTGGCTTGCCCCTTGCCTCCATCTCTTTTTGCGTCGCCAACGCCTGCCACTCCATCTTCTTCAAAGGCTTCTTGGCCTTTTACTTTTCGTCTTCCTTGACCTTTTCGCTTCACATATCCTGCATCATCGCCTTCACCATCGGCATTCGCACGTGCCCCGTCCTTGCTCTGGCCCTCTCTTCCTGCTGATCCGACAGGGCCAGGATTGGCGACTAGTTCGCTACTATCTACACCCCGCCGAGCCCTTGCATTTGATGCCAGGATCGCAGGTACCACCTTATTGATAATGTGGCGTGCCTGTTTGGCTCGAATGTCTTTGCGAATGGCGGGTGGCGCTAGACCCTGGGATTTTTCGGTGCGACCCATTGTCGGACGAAATCACTGCTATCAACTGGTACTGACAAAACAGCTCCTTTGCTCGAGAAAATACAGATATGCAACAAGGAAAGATGTGTTGAGAGGGGATTGGGAATGCGCAAGATGTGATTTGAGAGTACTATGTTGGTTGGTTGCGAGAATGGGGCTATGACGTTTACGGTAGTAGGCACTGTGGAGCTTTTCAGGCTAACGTCACTGGGTGAAGCATCTAACTTGAACCCAAAGTCCATATCAGCTGCTATTGTGTTTTGGGATAAAATACATCATCCGTCGTCGATGCCGAGTCCAGTCTGGGAAATCAGGAACAACTGAACGAATGTCCTGATGCATCCACCAATACTTTGTTTCATGGCTGTTCGCTTATACTCAACAATCCACAACGACTTGAGAAGTATAACATCATAAGTGGACTACATTCTGGCAGAACTTACGGACACTGTGGAATTACTTCCAAAGTTTAATTTTATAATTCTTCCTTCATTAACATTTCGCCTGGCGTATTATTAGACGCACTCTTTTCTTACATATGCTTCCAGTCTCTTTTTCTCAATTCAATCCATTTCGACACTGACTCTCAACAAAGCATAGGTTTCGCCTCAATCAGTTATAATGTCTCCTATAAAGTACATCCTCGCTATTGGTGCAGTGGCTTCAGCCGTCTTCGCAGCTCTAGCTCCTGCAGAAGTTGAGCGTTCAACATGCGAGCCTCTTCCTCATGGAAAGGGTTTAATTCCTAAACCTGATACTCCCGAGGCTTTCCAGTCTTTCTCTCCCTTTTCCACGGCTGCAACTTCAGCTTCTGCACCTATTGGATATGTCCAGGCGTATTCGAACCTGCGCACTACCTTTGATGAGCCCTCCCAGTTCGTCCGATACAAGCACCTGGACTCTTATGACGTTCAGAAGTGTAAGTCTCTTCGTTTTTTCTAATCAACGCGTAGTTTAACTATTCGTTTGGTTCCACATCAGGCTGAAGCCAGCTTCCGACAACCTCTATGCACATATGTAACGATCTTTACCATGGACTGACCATTTTAGGCGCCGCTGAATGTAACAATGAGGTCAAGTGCAACGCCTTTGCCATCTTTTTCGAGCGTTCACCCCTTCTGAAACCTGGAAAGGGCTGTGAAAACCCTCCTTCTAGCACTCTGATCAAGTGCACTATGTGGTCTGGCACCATCTTGCCTGACGTTGCTGTCAATAAGGGACAGATGCGTACCAACTTCCGCGTTGTCATGGCTGGCTCTAATGCATACGTCAAGGATGTTGCATTTGGTGGAACCAAGGATTCCTCTCCAGCTGTCCTCAAGGGCTGGGTCACGCAAAAGTACAGCAATGGTGCTGCTATTTTGGCACCTCTGGACTGCCATGGCGTCGATACCTACATGGGCATGTCCTATTGGCGCGATGGTCGCTTCAATGCTCAAAGGTGTATCGATGCTTGCGAGGCGGCTGGTAAAACCGATCTCCAAAACCGCAAGTGCAACTTCGTCAACACTTATATGCAGCGCAAGAACGGTGTTCCTGTCTCGCAGCATTGCGCCATGTTCTCTCAATACTGGCCTACTCTGTAAGTGTTCTTCAGATTCGCTTTTCAGTTGATCTTGATGTAAAGGGCATAAAACTAAATGCGACAGCTTCGCCACCAACAAAGGCCAACACCGCGGTTCCATCACGGTTGAGATATCCGAGACTGATTCTTATGGGTATGTTCAAACACTGATAATTTCAAACTAACACTGACCCTTCGGACCAGCATCCGCCGATCAGACGTCAAGTATACCGCCTGCTACAACGTATCCACTCCCCAACCACCCGCTTCTCTCGCTCCTTCGGCCGTTCTAATACCTTCCGTTATACCACCCCCTTCTCGTATCCCAACGTTCACTACTATTCTACTCTATTCTCCACCCGCTTCTTCACCTTCCTCTCCACCTTCCTCTCCACCTTCCTCTCCACTCATACTGCCTCGTGCTACCCAGGCCCATTCCGCCTTTACCTTTAAAACCGTAGTCTTCCACTCCGGCGCATCCACCCCAACTTCCTGGGCATGGGAGACTGCCGTCGTTCCCAACCCTTCCCCCTTTAAAATTGTATTACCCATTCCCGCCCATTCTACCCCCACGCCCACGCCCATCTCCAACCACGTTCAAATTGGCGATGACGTCGCAGTCTACGAGACCGCTCCATCCGCATACTCAACCGTCATGATCGTCTACGGTGGAACCAGTGCAACACCAGCGCCTACAAGCACCGTGAAAATCGACCCGTTTATCGTTTCAGACCCGTATACGTTTCCCTTTGATGTAAAAGCTCGTGCGGAGCCTACGGCAACCTCTTCGACTGCTTGAGGTAGAAGGCTACTAGTGGGGCGTGGTTGCTTCGTTACTGCGTATTGTTAGGTAGTCTTCATTGCAGAGCCGAAGGGATGAAGGGGACAAAGGGGGTGTGGATGGACCGTGTAGAGTGCTTGTCAGACGAAAGCAGAGTCCGCCATCACTAGTCAACATTTGTTCTTTTGTCACTTTCCTTTGAGTTCATTTCTCTAGTTTCAAACTTGCCAGAGGTACCAACGTTCTCCGTATTTGAGGGGTCCTGGTCTAGATATTGAGACTGGACTTTGGTAACAAGATTCCCTGGTTGAGCTTGAAATGTCACTGTCTTTAGAAGACTAATAATATTGTTCATCAAAACTTTGACAACTCATCGTCGCTACGATAATTTCACTCAACGGTTGCAATAGTGGTGATATCGTGTTTCGTATTATGCGCTCATGCGTAATCCTTGTGTATTTTATTCCTATCTCAATCACAAATTGACGTCGCACCGAAGGACAAGTGATTAGCGTTCGCGCTCCTTAAGCTCTTCCGCCACAGCCTTGAGTCCATTCTGATGTTCCTTTGAGATGTGTTCCCAGTACTGCGCCCATACACGTGAGTGCGGGTCATCGTGTCCCGTACCAGCTTCGGTTCCCATTTGCTTGTTGATCTGTAATGAAATCTTGAGTACACCCTTTGCGCCTTCGTTGATCTTCTCAATTTCCTGTTTGACGGCATTCTCCTTTGGCTTGACCGAGAGGACAGTGCGGAAGTTCTCAGCGAGTGACTCGAGGCGTGAATGCACTTGGTCAGGAGCAATGACCATGAGCTTTGTAAGCATGAGGTTGCAGAGGATGCGTATATCATGTTCATCAGTGACACCAGCAACTATACGATCGAAAAAGTCGGAGATCTCGATAGGCGATAACCGAGCGAAAGCCTTCTCGAGGAGAGCATACAATGTCTCGTACGCGCTCTTGCGTATCTCTAGACCGTCATCGACCTTATGCTTAAACGGACCCATTTGTACTTCACGAATAAGCTCAGGTTTGACGACAGTCTCTTTCATCGCCAGAGGCAATAGTTGGTCGAGTGCAGGCAGAATAATGTCGGGCTTGTTGTGCATCGCAGAGTTGAAAGTCATGAGAGCCAGGCGACGGTTTTCCAGGTCTGGCTCACTAAGCATTTGCACCAACATAGGTACAACAATCGGCTTGAGATATTCGTCATAAGCCTCATCGGTATCGGTGAAGGTGTAGCGAAGCGCGGAGATGACCATAGCTCGTAAGCCTTCTTTACGATCGTTCAAGAACGCCTAGAAAATCGGTCAGCTTTCAGAACTATAAAAAAGACGAAATTGTTTACCTGTAGCTGAGGAAGATATGTCTTAGGGTCGATGATGGTCAGTCTGCCGATACACTCTGCGCCGATTGCCTTGTTGTCTTCAAGCTGAGAAGCAACGACAAGATTCTGCCAAAGAGTCGAGGCGTATGGAATAATTTCCGATTCTGTGTCATCATGCTGAAGAATCTCCTTGATAGCGTGCAAGAATAGGTATTGTGGGGCTGAGGGCTGGCCCATGTTCGATAGAATGACAGGTAGATATTTGCCAACACTTCCAGCACCTGCTGTTCCAAGGGCAACGGCAGCTGCAAGTGGTACGTTTTCTGACTTGACAGAAAAGTATTTGATGAACAATTTCGGATCGATCGTCGATTGTGACCCCAGTCGCAATGCAGACTCCCCAAGCACTACCAAGGCAAGACACTGACGCTTATCGTCTTGCGCAGTCTCAAGCTCAGTAATGAACTGTTCGAGCTTCACACCAACGCTGTCACCGCCATAAACAAGGAGATTACCAATGACCTTGCCAACAACCTCTGCATGTCCGGACACACCAACTTGCTGTAGTAAAGCCTGCATCAAATCTTTTCCAACGCGCTGCTCACCGATAGTGCGGACAAGCTTGAGCAAGGCGTCGAGGGGCATGCCGCTGATGGAACCCTGGGCAACCTGGCATAGGGCCGCAGTGAGACTAGGTGTCATGATAGCTTGAGCATCATCCTTGACAAAAGTGGCAAGAATGACAAGGGCGGGGCCCAGAAGGTGAAGGTCATTGGCGTTGAGCAGCGGCAACAGCATATCAACCACTTGCACTCTCGTCTGATTGTCCAATAGACTTCGTGATTGTGGATTCAGCGAGAGAGTGCGAAGTGCGCTCAGGCTGGCACCACGTAGAGCACGGCTTGCCTTTCGCAGCTGCGCACCCAGTTCCAAGGCGACATTCTGTACCCACTTGTCAGACAATTCGTCCTTTGCTTTGGTATGGGCAGCAATCGAGTCGATCGCGCGAACGGAAGCAAGGCGTGTAAGCTCATTTTTAAGACGCTCAGCAAGGAGCTCAAGTCCAGCTGTTCGCTTCTGTGAGTTGAGCAAGCCTTGGGCTCCGGAGCTACGACCCAGTAGCAGTCCAAGAACGTGAATGGCACTGCGGCGCACTTCAACATCTGCATCGTTTGCGGATATCCTATCGACTAGCGAGTCATACAGTTGTTCCAAGTATTGCTGGTTTTCAGTCCCTGATGTAGCAGATCGAGGCGGTGTAAGTGCCTTAATGACCTGTTCAGCTGCTGCAAGAGCCTCAATAGACAATTTGCTGTATTTCTCTTTCACTCCGCGAAGAAGTGCATCAACAATGGGTGCTAAATAGGGCTGAATCGATTTTGACGGGTGAGTGTCTGCTATAGCTCCTATCAGCTGTAGAGCTTGAGTTCGCAAGCTGTTGGCCGTAGCTGAAGCACTGCTTGTTGAACCTCCCGTAGTCTTCGCAGCTTCTACAACGGGGTCGATGAGCTGACTGAGGAAACCGTCAAGACCGCCACGCTGGGTAATGACGATTTCTTTGATCAAAGAAATCGATGCTTGCTTTGTAGTTGGAGGACACGACGTCTGTTTCAGGAGGTGTGCAACACCCTTGACAATTTCTGGACTGAGCTTCGCTAAGCTAGCCCGAGGTCCTACTGGGGGAGTACCAGCGGGTGCGGGCGAAGCATAGCCCATGGATAATGAGGAGCTTGCCTGAAGATCGAACATGCTAGCATCACTACCACCGCGACGGCGCTTCTTGCTAGGTGGTGGCATCATGCCGCCATGTGTTGTCTCGTCTGCAAACTTGACGGGGGAAGGACCGTCGCCAGACTTCTTCACCAAATTAGACAGTGTGGCAAGGACCTCTAAACGTACGTTGTCTTCGCGCTCCTTGAATCGTGAGATGAGTGCTGGGGCGACTCGGCTGTAGAGGGTCCCGTCTTCCAGGAGATCCCCATTACTCCGTGTTGAGATGAGCGTGTACAGAACCTTGGCGGCGCACCTACGAACCTTCCAGCTAGCATCATCGTCATCGTCGTAACCCGTCTCCTCTTCGAAGTCTTCACCCTCTAGCACATCCTCTTCATCGCTTGGCATATTGTCATCGTCTTCATCGTCATCTTGTGCGAGATTAGGGTCGTACTTCAAGTAGCGTGTTGCGGCCTCAATTGTCTCGTCAGTGTATGGACGCATATCATTTGAGCAGGAAGCAAGGAAGCCGTCGAGCGCAATCAGGGAAGCTTCCAGAACCTCGTCAATCTCGGGATCACGCTCTCCCTCGTCGTCTGATACATCCATTTCTTCGGCCTGTTCTTCGGTGCTCAAAGCGCTTAGAACAAAGGGCGCCAGCGTCTTTAGGTAAGGCCCAAATTTGCGCGGAATAGAACGAGCCATGGAGCCTAGGATTGTGATGTACAACTTTCGCTTGCTCCGGGTGAGATGCGGGTCTCGTAGAAGCTCGATCATTTTGGAGAGGAAACCGCTTAGCAACGCATCGGAGAAGTATCCTGCTAGTGTTGAGATGGCGGTAACAGACTTTTTTTTCATCATGGAACTCGCACGATCATTCTCAAGGATAGCAAACGTGATCTGCTGCAACGCCTGGATCTCAACATCCTGCAGCATCGAGCCAAAGCATCGAGCGACCTCTGTGAGCACGTCGATAGCGTTGCTGTCTGTTCCCTTTTCCAAGTCTTCTTGCAACATGCCTTTAGGTGGCTGTGTGAGACCCTGCTGCGCTGGAGGTATAACATTGTATCCGATCAGGCGAGGAATCAGGACCCTGCTGATAGCACTGTATGCGTTGACAACGGCTTTGCTGCGCGCGGCACCGTGGACGGGACGTGGGAGAGAAACGACGACTTCTCGAAGTGCAAGGGCGGGTATTGACTGGTCGACCGTATTGCCTGTTGGGAGTGTAGAGAGCTTATCGATCATAACGGGCAGCGTCTTCTCGCTGATCTTGTTCACGAATGGTCCAAGGCACTTGACGGCCTGATTCTGAACCTCGCCATTGGTGTCCACAAGAGTTGTGAGCAGGCCTTCGACTGTCTTTGCCGCGACAACGTCATCGTGAAGGAGGAGGCCAGGGTGAGCGACAACAAGAATGTCGTGCAAGTCGCTCAGGGCCATGAAGCGGAAGTCCGGGTCGTCATCGACAAACCGCGGCAACAATTGGGCGACATTGTGTGCGGTGGGATTGGGCGGAACTGATGAGGGCGCCATGTTGGGGGTGGTGTTTGGAAGTCTACAGCTCTCACGGACAGGCGGGGCACACCTATGGTGGGGTTGGAGCTGTGCTGCGCTGGAGCTGTTGCAGGTACACAGACAGAGGGAAAGAGAGAGAGAGAAAAAAAGGGAAAAGAGATATTCAAAGCTAGCAATCAAGTCGTGGAATTTTTACGTGGTGAAGGCACCACTGGCCTTTCTTGGAGCGAGGAAAGCTTCTGTCGAAGGAAATGGATGGTCGTTGCCTGCGCGTAACTATGGAGAGCGCCAACCGTGCGCACGGCCGTTGTATATATGCATTGCACCGCGGAACAAGAGGGACTGGTATGGTCCGGATAGCTGAAAAGCAGATATTGTCCCAGAAATATGTCAACAAGGTCAAATCTGCCCAAGCTTATGGTCTGCTGCAACAACAAGCCATCCATTGAGATGGAGCCGCAGACGGCATAACACGCTCGGCCATGTCGCCATGCATACACGTGATCTGCTAGAGCCGGTAGGGTTAGGCGCGCCCCAGTGACGTACCGATTATTCTCGCAGTTCATGACCTGATCTCTACCTCACGCGCATCATAATAGCGATCCTTTCATCAATTGCCCGTCGCGAGCTTCAATTAGCCTACCTGTAGCTTCATCATGTCTTTCATAAGATCTTCTGCCCTTCGCGCCTCTTCATTCGCACGAGTTGCACGCCCAACCAGGTTTATCCGCACTGCCGAGCTCCAGCCATGGCAACGAGCTGTTCAGCGCAGAACCTATGCCAGCGCCCACGGTGCCCACGGCGAGACTAAGAGCAGCGATGTCCCATGGTATGTCAAAAATTCGTGTTTTCAACTCCGGACGAATGTCTACTAGTAGGAGACACCTTGAGGGCTTGACAATTTGGGTCGTTTCTGAGGTTGCTCTGTTGAAGTAGACTCCGGACTATCGTGTCCTGTAGGACACGGGCATGCAATTGGCTCCCAAAATTTCCTCCCTATGTGCTAACACAAAGCTTTTAGGATGGCCGCCGCTGTGTCTGGAACCGTTGTCGGTCTTTACGTTGTTCTGAACCAAGACACAAACCACGGTGAGGAGCACCACCCTCTTGGTGATCCTCACGGTGAAGGAGGCGCCAAAAAGACTGGCACTGATGCGACCGTACACGAGGAGACTAAGGAGGAGGAGAAGCCTAAGGAGGAGCCTAAGGAGGAGCCCAAGAAGGAGTCCAAGGAGGAGTCCAAGGAGCCACCAAAGAACGATCAGCAGGACCCTTCCAAGGCCACCAAAGAGAACAGCGAAGAAAAGGACAAGCAGTCTCCAGATGAGTCTGACAAGGTTGGTAGACTCGGGTCCAGCAAAAAGGAATGTCTACGCTAACTCTCGTAGCCTGATCCCCGCAAAGAAGAGACCAAGAGCACCAACGAGACGTCTGGCAAGCAGAAAGGCCTGTCCAACGATAACACCGAACACAGTTCGCAAATTTCCAAGCAACCCGAAAAGAGCAAGAAGGGCGAAGGTGTTGCAGAAACTGCTAAGCTGCAAGGAACCGTCTCATCGGATCGCCCTGGTGCAGAGAACAAGGAACAACGCGGCAACACCAAAATGGACAAGGACGAGTGAAGCTGAAAAGTCTTCCGACTTGTTCCTCCTCGACTGCCAAAAGTTCGCGGCGACTATGCTAGTCGCCTGCCCTGTACTTGTATAATGTGTGATACTACAACAGCTAATGACATCACTACCTACTCCCGTGTGTTCAATCCTTGGACCCGACTGAGAACCTGGTGAAATGCGCTTTCCCAGTGTTTTATGGAAGCATGACTCATGTCAAGTCTGCCACGCCGTGATTATGTATGCGTTGCGAGTCAGCGTGGTTTGTAGTTCTGATTCCAGACCTCGAGTCACCATCTTGAGACGTATAGAGCTGACTTGGCTCAAATAGTCGCCGCCACTGAGGCTGTGTGTACTTGTGATATGTCTGGGATCATGCCAGCAGTGCTCACCAGCTGCGTGAAAGCGCCCTCAGCTATGATACCCCACAGCGGTCCGCAAAAGCGCGAGGTGGACGGGACGAGTCGCTGATTGGTTGAACCTACTCGAGCCGAGACACCCGCAAGCGCCGACCGTCTTGCTCCACATCCTTGTCACACATCAACTCCATCGCCAATTGGCCACACCTGCGCCCCAACTGCACGTCTAAAAAGAGGATCGACTTACGGCGGGAGCTCTGCGAATCTGCTTGCACAGTGTCGCTCGCCTACGACATGAGGCAGAGCCAAGAGCCAACCAGAGCGCAAAGCGGCTTCAATGCAGGGCCGACGTTCTCTCGGACTTGTACTTGTGCAGGTATGGACCTGCGATTCAGAGCTGAGGCCCCAATATGAGGTCTCCTGGCCCCCGGGGCTTGATCGTCTTCCATATCTCAATCGACCTTCTCAAGAGTTTATACCTGCTTGTGCCTCGGAAATTTCGTGCTGACACTACTCGAAATCAATGGCACTTTGAAACACAGCAATCTACCAGATTTAGAACAAGTCGATTGAAACCCGTCTCCACATCATGGAATACAAGCAGTACGCACAGAGCCAGCAGGCTCAGCCTCAGATGACCTCACGACAGCACAACCGCTTCTCCTGGCAACAACCCTTGGAAGACGAGGCTCCACCTTACCAAGAGACACAACAACGGGTGCCACATCATCAGCCCCAGCAGTATGCGACACAGCAGTACCCTTCTCAGCAGCAGCAGCATCAGCAAAACTACCATTATCAACAACAGCAACAACAGTACCAGCATCAGCAGCCTCACATTCAAACACATCAGTCTCAGCAGCAGGCCAACACGGATGCCTCCCGACATTTCTCCTACGCACAAACACCGGCCGAGATGCGTGCATTCGTGTACACATCGTCTTCAGATGATCCTCCAATGCCACATTCTATGCCCATATCCCTTCCAACCTCACCAGTGGGATATACGCCAATCGATCCCCGCCCTCAGTCTATGCTGGATTCCCAGCTTCCGGTCGTTACATCGCAATCACATGCAGCTGACGTAACGCCGTCTCACCTGCAGGAAGTCCGATCACCTGTGTCGCCCGTCTCGCCTCAGCATTATTCATATACACAGACTCAACAGTCCTCTCCTGTTTCCCCAATACCATATCCACAACCTGTCCAGCATGTACCGCAGGTGAACACACAACAGAGCAGGCATGCGCGGCAAATGAGCAACCTATCTCCCATCAACACCAACGTACGGATACACACCATGCCCACAATTCCTCCTACCCCACCATCAGGGACCCATCAGACGTCACCTCTACCGCAAAAGGCACCCATAACACCCATTTCAGCCAACTCGATGCACAAAGAGCAGCCCCGAAATATTTCTACCTCTCCCACCAATCAGGCATCATTTGCGCATGAACCGTATTCTCCTCATGGCTTCACAACCCAGGCCGGCAATCTTCACGCCGTCTTTTCTCCAGATGCCGCTCACGGTCCCAACGGCCTTGATTTTGCTGCACACCAACCAGGCCAGATTGCGCATCCAAACATGGAATCAGAGAGCTCTCACAAGTGGCAAAACAGCCTTTGCGCATGTAGTCCGGAGCCCTCGACATGCTTCACAGGCCTTTTTTGCCCTTGCATTCTGTATGGTCGCACATCATACCGCCTTGCGCAGAAATCAGCAAAGAACGATCCAACGGACATGCTAGGTCACAGTTCCACCAATGGACATTGTATGGTCATGGGCTTATCATGCGGATTGTGGTGGCTTTTCCCCATGCTGCAGCGGACTCGCATCCGACGAGCATATAAGATTAAAGGCAGTTTTGGTAGCGACCTTCTCAGGGGATGTTGCTGCTGTTGCTGTGTTGCTGTACAAAACGAGAGGGAAGTAAAGGGGAGGGAAGAGGCAAGCAGGCGGTGGGCGGGGCCTGCAAGTACGGACGTTTATACTAGCAGTGGTGGCATGGTATACAAACCACAGCAATAAGTTTACTTTCTCCAAAACATAGATTGCAGATCGTTTGAAGGCCAGGTCGAAACAACATTCGCTTACTTCATGATACCCACGGTCTTTTTTTTGTTGTTGTAATATAGTCAGTCGTACATTCGGCTCGTTTTGTACAGCTTGGTGTTGGTCCATACATTGGTAAAGCAAAAAGTACACTATTTCATGAGATTCCTATCTTTATCGTGAGGAGCTTTCGTGGTTTCCTTTGCCGTTTTATATTTCAGCATACCGGCCATCATTACCGACCACGGGAATCATATAGCCTTGACCGTTAACCTTCAATTACATATAAACCTAGCTACCTCAACTCTATCGTATGGACAGTTCGTGATGATCCAAATGGTCGATGTTGCGAGCAAAATTTAGCGATTATTTACTGGCTCGAACAACTAGAGAAGACAAATAGGCGGGAACAGATTCAATCGGTACGTAAGTAGCTCAAATTACCAAGTCCATCAGCTCACAAAGCGCCAGTTGTTCACTACACCTGTTCTCTCCTCTTCCTTTTCAATCGCCTTATTTTTTCTCACCGCCCACCACTTCGTGCCCAGACAAAACACAATTGTCAGCCCTGCTCCTACAATAATGCAACCCCCACCAACTTGATACCTCGGCGCCTGGTTCTGTAGAAAAAAGTAAGGAGTGAACCAATGGCTCACGCTACTCACACAATTAGCAATAGCGATTAGAGCTGCCCTCTTAGTTCGCGGTCGAGGCACGACGGTTGTTTCCCACGAAAGTTGCAGGTTGAGACCAAGGAAAGGACCCGAAACCAGAAGAAACATGGAGAAATATCGGACACCAACGTGGAGCGTCGATATCATGATGACTGCTCCTACCAAAGTGAGAAGAATACTAAAAACAATGTGATAGCAGTGTTCCAGCCTTCTTCCAGATGACCAGGAGACTAGTAGTGTGAAAATGTACGCGAAAATGTAAGGCGGAGCTTGGATGAGGTATGTTGCAACTTTCCCGAAGCCGAGTGTGTTAACGATGGAGGGAAAGAAGTCTTTGAATGACTGTGAGACAATGATGCTGAAGTGCATGCCGGCGAACAACCAAGTAAAAGGGTCTTTGAGTGCCAGCAACACGCCTGTCCACATTTCACCTTCGTCGTCTTCAGACCGCCCGCCTGCAGAGACCATGACGCGATATTCGGCCATTTGGCGCTCGGCTTCAGACATGAAGTATGTTCCAGTATTGTTTGGCCAGTTGGGGAGAAGCCAGAACCCGAGGATAGCAACTAAGATACTCACTATTCCTTCAAGTAAAAGAAACCACTGCCAAGCGTGTAAGTTGGCCACGTTGTCCATGTTGGTGAGAATGCCAGCAGCCAGAAGTCCAGAAAACACATTGGAGATGATATTTCCAGCATGCCAGATGCCCATCCGGAGTGGAGATTCTTCTTTGGTATACCATGAGCTTGTCATCAGGGTGACAACGGGTAGAACTAAAGTCGAGGTTAGCATTGTATTCTGAAGAACATCAAGAACTTGAATGACTTACAAGGGCCTTCGGTTACACCGACAAGGAACCGGCACAGCATGAATCCCCATGGTGCAGTGACGGCAGGCATAGCAATCGTGACAGCAGACCAGGCAAGCATGATGCAAGGCAGGATAACTCGGGGAGATGACTTAGCCACCCACACATTACCCGGGACTTGACTGATAATATATCCGACATAGAAGAGGGATATTCCGGCCGACCATTCAACGTCGGACATATGCAAGTCTTCCTGCATTCCTGCAAGTCGCGCGTTGGAGACGTTGATGCGGTCGAGATAGCTAGTTTTTCCGGTGTTAGCCTTTTTGATATTTGTTTCACTGTCACTGTTTGTCTGGCCTTACTTCATTAAGAGCATCATCGTGATGCATGGAAGAAATTTCCAATCCAGTTTCCGGAGAACAGACTTATTCAGCTTGTCAAGCTCATCATCAGGCTTCTCCACTAGTAAAGGGTACTTGGCAAGATATTCTCGATTGAATGCGCCGTCGACATTCTCGACATGAGTTGTTTCTCCCTTCTTATCGATGCTGGAGCGTGTTTCCATGACCGAGAGCGTCTCTCCTGCTTCCGTTGTATTGGTAGCCATTGAGTAAGTATGAAGATTCTTGTGCGTAGAGACTGTTGGAATCAAATGCTCGAATGCTCTTTTCCACATGCAAAGATCTCAGATTATATACATTGTTTGCCAAGGCAGCTGGAATCCGAACACAACTTCCCCGCAATCAATCGCGGCATGCTTTGCGGGGAAACCTGTTCTCAGCTCGCGCGGATGAGGAATTGCAGCAACGGTGTGCCTGAGGCCAGCATGCTCCTGTAGCAAGTCAACCGTCGGGGTCTTCGGTGGTGTAGCGGCAAACTAGGCTCGGGGCCGTCGGCAGCAGGGGCGTGATCTTCGGTAGCTGTCCGAAACACTGGCCTGCTTTACACAATATCCGGAACGAGGACGCGGGGCTAGCATGCCCAGGAATTTATTGGAAATAGACTGTATAAAATGCTTGCTCTGACTTTGAACTGTCTTTGTACCAGCGTCATAATTTCTTTGTTTTCAATCATCGAGTTCACGGTTACCACTCCATCAAGTCAAAATGGCGGAACCAACACTACGCAACTCAATCCGAGAGAAGATGCTCAAGGATGAAGTAGCCTACACACTCTCTGTTAAACTTGTCCGAAGCATTGAGCTTCCCATGATGGCCAAGACTGCAGGCTTTGACGGCATACTCATCGATATGGAACATTCATCTTTCGATTTAGATACAACAGGTACGCTTTCGGGCGATACGTGAACCGTCGCTTTTGCTAACCCGTCTCCTCAGGTCAACTCTGCATGGCAGCGCTATATGCTGGCATTGCACCCATTGTACGCGTGCCTTCCAAGGATCAATTCTTCATTTCCCGAGTCCTGGATGGCGGCGCTCTAGGTGTTATTGTCCCTCACATTCGATCCGTACAAGACGCTAAAGACGTTGTTGCTGCTGCCAAATTCCAGCCGCAAGGTCACCGGTCTTCCACAAACGGTCTTCCTCATTTTCAGTTCCGCTCATTTCCGGCGAAAAAGGCAAATCCAGTAGTCAATGCGAACACACTTGTGATTCCCATGGTGGAGACCTTGGAGGCAGTAGAATGTGTGGAAGAATTGGCCGCCGTTGATGGTGTTGATTCATTATTGATTGGCACCAACGATATGACTGCTGAGATGGGTATTCCTGGTGATTATGAGAATCCTCGGTTGACAGAAGTCTATCAAAAGACAATAGATGCTTGCAACAAGCATGGAAAATGGGTCGGTGTTGGCGGTTTACATTCGCGGATGGACTTGGTGGAGAAGTTCTGTGCCATGGGCGCAAGGTGGGTCATGGCCGCCACAGATGGGCCACTGCTGCTGGCCGGAGCAACCAAGAGGGCGGCGGAGATGCAAGCCCTTTCCCAAAGAGTAACGAACTCAGCTTCAGCTAAGCCAACAAATGGAGTGAATGGAGTAAACGGGCATCATGGAGCTGTTAATGGATTGAAAGAGGTACACAACATTGCGGTGCAGGAAATTCCTGCACCAGAAAACAGAGTAGCCACATAGAGTATGACTATAATAATCGAGATCTTTTCATTAAGATTTATGTTCATCACCATGCTTGCTGATCTAACCGACCATGATTGAGCCGTGACCGAAGATGAGAAGCTGTAGTTGTTCAGATATTACGATATCTGAGTTCGCTACCAGTGCCCGTAATCGGTCCCACGACTGTCCTGGCAGAACACAATGCTGGAGTTCTAGAACGATATCCCGGAGGCTGATCAAGGCTGAATAGCGCAAGGATAACAATGTTAATGCGTTTGATACCTTGGCCAGTTTTGGGGCATTATCCGGCTGTCCTTGTGTAGTCCTAGCAATAATTACAGCGATGCTGAAAAGAAGAAGAGCGTCTATAGAAGCTACTGCACCTGTGCTAGAGACTAGCTTCTCCTCCACAGAACTGAGGTAGTGGGAAAAGTCGTCGAAGGCTTCATCGATTATACTTGTTCGATCCAGATCACCAAGCCATGAAGGTTGTTTGAGCAGTTCCACATATGCGCGCGCAGTCAATGCGATATGATACGAGTTGTTTGGCGGGTCGCTTCGGTGAATACTCTCCTTCCAGTGTCGGATATTGATGAAATGACACAGAATGCCTGCGTCCTTATCTTCATTACCACGGATTGAGCGGAGCATTTGCGCATATTGTACCATGTGTCGAAGGGTTATGTCTTCGCTATCGTTTTCAGCACCTCTCGTAGAAGGAGATGACGGAGCCTGTCAAAGTCTCAGCAGGGCAGTTTTGAAGATTAAAGGTTCTCAGTACCGAAACTAGAATGTCGTCACGATTCAATCCAAACGGCCTGTCCATGGTTGCACTCACGATCCTACGCAGATTTAGCCGTAGTCACTCTCCTAAGCGTTGGATCACACACGTATCCAATACATAAAGCGTCCATAGCGTTCGGTTGCCATGGCTCTGTTCCTCACTCTCGGAGTGAAGGTCAGATAGACGCGACGTATGCATACCAGCTGACACACACCGCGTCAATGTCAAGCCAAGTAAATGCCATGTCGAACCTCCTAGAGATGTATAGAGCGAGTAAATGGTCAGTGCTGTTAGGCAATGAACTACTGATAGTGGGCGGGCACGATCGAGGACTTGTGACATCAAGCCCATCGCAGTAACTGCGAGTTCTGTCGAATATATTTCTTTGTAGGTATAGTGTGCGCCTAGTAGTATACCTGTTGCCGTCCCGAGATATACCAAAGCGTGTTTTTCTGGACAAACAGAAGCCTCGGAGTCGTGCACTACAGTATTGTACTGTTCGAGAAGCTCATTTCTGGTTATGAAGGGAAACATGGTCTGTACCATGTTCACATAAAGCTCGAACGCAGCGCGCATATCAGCACCGCCGAGATCGACATTTAGGGAATGGTTTTGGCGGAGTTCTGCAAGAGGACCGGAGATTGCCATATTCTTGCCTAAAGGGAGTGTTGGATTGGCACCGCTGACTCCAGTCGCCGCATACAGAAGGGTGAGAAAAGACAAGCCGCCCATAGGAGATGGTAGGCGGTCGGTACGCTCTGCCATAGCAGATAATGACAAGTATACCATATCATCCTGCGCAACACGATCGGCCGATGCTACACTACTCAGAGGCGTCGTTGTGATAGCTGGAGTATCCACAGCACTTCCGCTCTGGAGGCGTGAACGCATGCTCTGCACCCTTCTTCGTAGAGCCTCAATACTGGCCTCGTTCACGATCTCAGAAAGATTTGATGCGGAACCGAAGCCTCTGTGTACACATCTTACAGATGCAGTTTGGCATTGATGGCATGTCGGTACTTCTCGTGAGCACTGGAAGTATGTCAGGATTTCACTTCAGGAGCAGCAAAAGATGGACATGAGACCTTCTGCTTCCGGCGCCAGCATCTTTCACATGCTTGCGACATTAATTCAGCCATTGGAAGCTGTTTTCAGATGGTTGGACCATTATGTACGCTTTGGGTTCGGGGATGGTCCGACTACATATGTGGGGTGCCACTCAGCAGAGACTAGCAAGAGCCTCGGTCCGGTTCGGAGCACAATTAGGACTTCGACAAGAGCAGGGAACAGACTCCCCTAAGCTGGTTACACTAAGCTATCGAGTGCGTCTAGGCAAAATTTGTAATTATGACTAGAAGATTAATCTATGAACACGTAGTGAACCATTATTGAGCAACCAGATCAACCCTGCGTTCTCAAAACTATCTTCCCGCATGATGTTCGATATGCACATCACTGTTCTTCTCTTCATCCATGGCATCTCCCAACTTGCCTTCCACGCTGGGAGCTCCTGCATCCGCCAAGTCATTCGCCGTCGGATATGCCACCCTTCTAACTGTATACCATGGATGCTGGAACAGCTTGTCCAAGCTCTCGAGCGAGCGCCCAGCAGTTTCTGGCAAGGCGAAGAAAACATATACTAGAGATACACAGCATATGCTGGCAAAGAATGCGAATGCACCAAATCGATGCGTGGCAGCGAGCAGACTAGGCATAGCGCGCGAACAACCAAAGTAGAATGCCCAGTGAAATGCCATGAGAATAGAGACATTGAGCGAGCGAATCCGGACGGGAAAGACCTCGGCAGAAACGAGATAGGGGATAGAAAACCAGCCGATTGACCAAGCAACAGCGTGTATAAAAATCGCGACAATGCTTGCCTTGCTTGCAGCTGTCGCGCTCGCGCTCGCCTCAATTTGTGCAGGTGTCATGCCGTTGGTGACACCCAGATATGCGCCGACGAAGGTCAGTGTCAGGATCTGAAGGGTTATCCCAAGCATGAGGGAGCGCCGGCGACCAATGAAGTCAATGACGAAGATTGAGAAGATAAGTACAGAGACAAATTTGACAATGCCGTAAAGACCGGTTGCGAGGAAGCGAGATTCTTCTCCCTCGATCCCCAGGTAGCCAAAGATAGAGGGCGAGTACTGTGTAATGGCATTTGCACCAGACCACTGCCCAAAAAGATGGCAAAGGAACATGAGCACGAACCTCCGGCGGTATTCGGTCACTGTGAAGGTCTCCTTGAAAAGATCCCATACTGTGGCGCCACTAACGGCCTCGATCTCGAGGTTCAGTTGTCGCTCAATACCGCTAAATTCGTCCAAGATGTAAGGGTGGTCTTCAGGAAGATTTCGGAATCTGCACAAGACTTGCAGGGCTTCGGTAGGCTTGTTCTTGGAAAGCAAAAAGCGGGGTGACTCGGGTGTGAAGATGATGCCTATGCCCCATATTACAGCGGGAATAAGCTGCAAAGCAGTAGGGAGTTGCCATTGCAGTCGCGTACCCGCATGGTATTTTGTAATTCCATAGTTGAAGAAGAATCCGAACACAACTCCCAGTTGTTGACAGCACGCGTATTGAAGCGTGATTAATCCTCTGATGCTTCGAGGAGCGATCTAAACTCAGCAATCAGTATACCTGTATGTAATTCGCAGGGTCAGCGTTTTTGTAGCATCTACTCACCTCGGTAAGGTAGATCGAAGGCAAAACAGTCGTGGTACCGATACCGATACCAGCAATAAAGCGTGTGGCATATAGTGCTGACAAGTTGCCGTTGGACAAGGTCTGACCAAAGATTCCGGCGATGTAAACAACTGTGAATACCAACATAGTATACTTCCTCCCCCATCGCTGGACGAGATTAATGCATGCTAGACAGCCAAACACGGCGCCTGCAGTCGCAATAGAAACGATCCATCCTTTGGTGTCTTTGTGTGTTAGGGTCAGTCCGGATATATGTAAATGTAGTCTGTTTAGTGCTTCTTACTGGCATAATGAGCGTCGCTCTCGTGAAGGACATTGAAGTCTGTCTTGAAGACCTTTTGCACAACAATCGATGCTATGTTACCTGATTTGAGGATCAGTGTTTTATCCACAAGTACGCGACTCCAAACACACCTTCATCGAATCCTTTCGCCACGCCCGAAAAGCTCCACACTGCAGTGCAGAAAAAAAGCCAAAAATTGAATATCTCTGGCGGACATGCCTTAATGGCCTTGACAGTGTCTTTGAGAAGGCTCGACTTCGCCATATTGATAAGAGACTGGACAATACACCCAGAAGGAAGAGACGTACAGAACCGACAATGCTATCATTCTCTTATGCAGATACAACTACCTTTTCTACAACAACATCCTATCGCCAGCTACTGACCTCGATGCGAAGACCGTGCAAGCTAGTCATGTGGAGACCCCGCATTCGGCCTGATCCCGATGTTGCGTGTTCACCCACCGAAGCGCCCGAAGCGAGTCAGATGGCGGCCTCGGTTTCTGCGGACACGGATCTTACTGAATCTATTCATGGCTGTTTCATGGTCCGGATGCCCGAGTGAAGTATGTCAATCTGATGCAGATGGAACGGGAAAGCCTCCGATAGACGGTAAGACATTGTGAGAGTGTAATCCTTATAGCCGAGGCAGGTATTTTATTAGGCTCTGAATCCAGATCTTGTTTGCAACTTTATTGTCATCCCAATTTTTTATTAACGCAGTAGTCCATAATCATGGCGCCAGGAATCCTCTCTTCTTCTACCGATTCGGCTGATATTGGGGGCTCAAAGAAGGCAACAGTCTACCTCCTGGACTCGTTCCACCCAACCGCAACAAAGCATGCACAAACCTTATTTAACGTTGTACTACCAAATGATCCGCGACACAAACAATGGCGCGAGAAGGCTGAGTACCTTCTCATTCGAGGTTCTCACCTGACTGCAGAAGACGTCGCCTCATGTCCCAACCTCAAGGCTATAGGAAAACAGGGTGTCGGTATGCCTACTCCCAAGCCAGTGGTTTTCAATTCCCTATGATGTACTGACCATTAGAAGGAATTGATAAGATCGACGCTGACGCCTGCAAATCCCGTGGCATAAAAATCTTCAACACACCTGGCGTCAACGCCCAAGCTGTCGCTGAAACAGTGCTCACACTCACCATGTCCGTCGCACGAGAAGTGGGCAAGATTACAGCATTGCAGACTGATGGGAAGGCAGTCCCAAAGGAAACATGCTCTGGCTTGATCATAAGCCAAAAGACGATAGGTATTGTAGGCATGGGTAACATTGGACACCGAGTAGCCAATATCTTCCAACGTGGTCTCAGTTGCAGTATCGTTGCGTACGATCCGCTGTTACCACAGGATGCATGGGCAGATATTCCACACAAGCGTGTAAGAACGCTCGAAGAACTGCTACAAGAGTCTGATGTTGTTACGCTACATATCCCGCTTCTGCCGCAGACGCGAAACTTGATCGCATATCCCCAGCTGTCAATGATGAGACGCAATGCTATCCTCATCAATACCGCGCGTGGTGGAATAGTGAACGAGCTAGACTTGGAAAAAGGGTTGAAGGAGGGACTGCTATGGGGTGCAGGTCTGGACTGCCACGAACAGGAGCCGCCCACAAAAGAGAGATATGGCGAGCTGTGGGCGACTGGCCGCGTGATAAGCACGCCACATGTTGGTGCAGCGACGGCTCAGACACAGATGGAGACGGCTATGGCAGCGATAGATAAGCTACACCAGTACGTGCGAGCTTCTAATTCGTAGACATTCAATACAGTTCTGGTGCAAAATTGTTGTCTTCCATTGGTATCCAACCCCACGCGTACTCTCCCAGCCCGGCCTCGAGCTGTGTCATTAAATCCAAATTATCCATCAGGCCAAAGCCCAGATCAATGGAGTCTTTGTTGAAAGAGTTCATGTCATTGTGTGTGCTTTCGAAGGCTGTATTGGCGAAATTTGTCGATATTTCAGAATCGGTGGGAGCATTATTAGTAGCTGAATTGTGGTCCGCATTGGCATCATGCGTCGAGCCAGTGTTGACACGATGGCGAATACACTCGTCTTTGAGTAGACCAAACACAATAGCAAAGGACCCAGCATCTGGCATCTTTTCTTTGAAAAAGTTCAGAATGTCATGACACATTGCGAGGATACGAACCGCGACGCGATTCTCCAGAATACTTGTCTCGGCTTCCAGGTTGAGGCAGAAGATGATGGTCAATCCAGCGGTAAAGATGACCTGAAAATAGCTCCGTGTCCATGTGATGGCTTGTTTGTCCATGAGTTCGGCATAGAGCTCAATGACTCGACTCGCAGAGTCATAGCACGGTATAACAATCATCTTAGTTATAGCGCCTGTTGTTGAATGGAGTGTCAGATTATGCATAGCGCCTCGCGCGAGAAGCATAAGGTCCTTTTCGTAGAGAAAGTCATGCCATTCCGGTCGTTCATAGAGGGATCTGGGGTTCGGAAAAACCGGCATTGTTGAACGCCAAAAACTCAAGTCCGAACGAAATCGAGAGAAGCATGTGTATACATGACCTACAGATTTGAACCTAGGCTCTGAAGCTCGACCGATGTAAAAGCGGGTATGAATCCAGGAGCTTATCTGCCGCAGCCTTATACAATGTATAAATATTGAGAGCTCAGTGGGCGAAGAGCTGGTCTTAGGTGGGACGAGATCGAGAGACGAGGCGGAAGACTCGGCCAGTGCTTCATCATCAATGTCTACTGGTAGTGGGACACTAATGCTTGATTCTGAAATAGCAAAAGGGCGACCCAAAATGCCTGAGTTATGCCGATCAAGGATATAGCACTCCCAAAATATCCGCCGGCGATGCTGCTCAGTCACAAGACTAAGGACCTCGGAGTTTTGAATGTGAAGACGCCATTCGATGCATTGCCGCATACACAATTGCGAGATATCCCACATCGAGGTTCCAATATGATGATACATTCCAAAACGAGCAATAAGGAGAAGATTTTCGATGGCGCTGACGCTTCCGATGAGAGGGATCTCCCCGAGATAACATCCAGCAGCTATGAAATATCCAAGCGGATTCTCGGAGCTGAGGCATGCACGATGCCTCGTCGTAGAGCTTATTGCGAAGACCATTAGCAAGCGAAAGCGGTCTTGGGCTGAAGGTGAGTTTTCAGGCCTCACGGTAGTGTAGATGCGATTGAAAATGGCCAGAACTTCTTCGCGGAGGAGAAACGTATGGTGGATATGGAAACGCGTGAAGTAGTTATCTAAAAGTTGCTCGGCTTCATGCAGTGGTGGTAACGAATTTGGGGTCAGATTTTGTCTTTGTACTCTGGGCCGGGCGGCTAGTTGATTCAAGATGTGAGTTCGATGCTGCTGCCATCTTGCATCAGACAAGATACTGTTGAGAAACCCTAGGCCACTGCCATCCCCGACATAGTAGCTTCTCCTCTCAGCATCATCCGATGTCGGGGTCGGCACTGGATGGGTCTCCAAGGTAGTTTCAGGTAATTGAGATCCCTGCAGTCTCTCATTCAAACTCTTCTCCTCCTGTTCTAGCTGTTGGATGAAGCCTCGAGAATACTGCTCTCCGGTTTCGGGGTCAACGATGATGCAAGCGACTCCTCCTTTGGTGCAGTTGGTACATTTCGGCGCTTGTCGGTCGCATCGGACCTTGCGCAGCTTGCATTTTTGACATGCCGGTAGCTGCAGTGCAGTCATCCTAAATCCAGGCGGGTGAGTTGGAGTGATGCGGAGAAAAGTATGGGGAGACTGGAAGGTAGCCGAAGGATAGTACTAGGTGCATTCGGCCCCACCCCGATGACTTAGTTTTGTAGGATTGGTCTACATCACCTAGGCCTCCGCGGCTGATCTGTTATATGATGCTGATCGAATGGCAGCAGAGCACCTGACTCGCTTGATTCGTTTTTGGTAAACTCTGCGCCAAAGGTTATATCCAAGAGAGCAGATAGACATCGTCGAATCCTCTCTCAAGATACATGACTGCGCAACATGAACTTCTATCCGCCTCCCCCTACAATGACTGCATCCCTATACTGCCGCATCCCAGACCAGATTAGATGCAAAGACCGCGATTCGGATTGGCGAGGAGGTTTCAGCCGGACCTTTCAACACATTTTTCTCGAAGGTCCGGTTTACACATCATCGGGCGACCTCTATGTAGTGGACATTCCCTACGGCCGCATACTCAGCATTTCGCCCACAAAAGATGTCAAAGTTGAGGCTGAATGGGACGGTGAGCCAAACGGTCTAGCCGTAGATCCTGAGGGCAGAATTGCGATTGCAGACTATAAGCAGGTATTGTACTGATGGATGCAACAGAGTTATGCATCGGCTGAACCTAGCAAGGGTATTTTAACATTTGATCAATCAACGGGCAAGATAGCGCCACGGCTCTCACGTCGAAATCTAGAGCGATTCAAAGGCCCTAATGACCTCATCTTTAGTTCAAAGGGTGAACTTTACTTCACGGACCAGGGACAAACTGGGTTGACGGACCCCACTGGCAGAGTATATCGCCTCTCGCCCGACGGCAAACTCGATACGCTCGTAGATAATGGAGTCAGTCCAAACGGTCTGGTGCTTTCACCTGACGAGAAATTTCTCTTTGTTGCTATGACTCGTGCGAATGCAGTCTGGCGGCTTCCACTTCATGCAGACGGAACAACAAGTAAAGCGGGCCTTTTCTTTCAGAGTTTTGGAACCGCAGGGCCAGATGGTTTGGCAATGGATGAGGAAGGAAGCTTATTTGTCTGCCATCCAAGTTTGGGATCTGTTTTTGTTGTTAACGCAGACGGAACTCCAAAGGCGAGGATCGTGTCGGGTACAGAGGGCGTGAATCTGACCAATTGTTGTTTCGGTGGCCGAGAAGGTAAGACGCTGTTTATTACTGACAGTTTAGAAGGAAATATACAATTTGTGGAATGGCATTGCAAAGGCGCTACTGCAGTGCCCACTGTAGCAGGAAAGAGTAGTGCATAGCGGACATGAAGTTGACGAGTTAAATTGCTGAAATAATGGCGTAATTTGAAGTCGGAGTATATGTATCTGGAGTCCTCACAGGAGCTCTAGGAATTACCTTTTGCTCCCACATTTAGTTGTTGCCAAATTCAATTTGAAAGCTTCAATCTTCGATCAAAGTACTCAATATTATGGTATCATTCAGTGGTGATACATATAATCAGGGGATGATAGAAGAGCGAGCGGATATGAACGACGAGCTAAATTGCTTATTGGTCACCGTTTACAGCTAGGCCATACCTCCTTTATAGTCCAAAAAAAAACCATCTTGATCGTATAAAACTTAATGATCAACTCAAGATACAACGCAGCATTGCCAGCAAGACCACCAATTAGTCTCAACACATTGTTCATCCCGCCGGAACCCTTTCAAATAGGATGAATACATCAACATAAAAAAGCATTCTATGATGAGCACGACACGGCTGTCCCAAACCCATCACCTCACTACAGGGATTCTCAGATATCCAATCACTAGTCATCATGACGTCAATTGCTATCCACGGAGTAATTTCACTATTTGATATGGCCCAACGAACCGACCATGAGTTCAGCAAGAACACAAGCTACTCGATTGATCTGACCGGTAAAGCGCCCAATTTTACTTATGCCAAGTTAATCTTCAAGCACATCCACACATACACGACCACACCATGGACACGGTCCCAGTAAGCAACAAGACGGCAGGAGAGCCGGAAAGCACGTACAACCGTGCGCTAGAAACGGGCGCCGGGGCAACCCAGGTACGTAAAGCGAATAGAAGAGAAGAAGAGGAGAAAAAACTCCCGTTTCATGTTCAGACTACGACTAACGGCTGTTTGCTGCTAGAATTTTGCCCCCGTGAAGAGAGTCTGCGCTCACCTCAATGCCTTTCATGCCTACGCGCACGATCCAAAGCGCGCTGCGGTAGAAGCGAATCACTACTGTGCTCATCTTAACGACGAGGTGCGGCAATGTATCTTGTACGACTCGCCCGAGCCCGGCGCCCGTATCATCGGTATCGGTATGCATCACCCTTAACCCTATTCTTTTCATGTTCCTTGCTGTCGAGGCTCGAAACTTATTCCCAAAACAAAAAACAGAGTACATGATTTCTCCCAAGCTTTACGATACACTGGACGCTGAAGAGCAAAAACTATGGCACTCGCACGTCTTCGAGGTCAAGTCTGGAATGCTCATCATGCCGCGCCCAGCAGGTGTTCCCGAAACAGCGTGGGAAGTAGCCGAGAACCGGGAGATGGAGGAGGTGGTTGAATTGTACGGCAAGATTTACCATTTGTGGCAGACGGATCGCGGGGATAAATTGCCACTTGGACCGCCGCAACTCATGACGAGTTATACTGCTGCAGAGCAGATGCCGGATTTCGAGAAGAGGCTGGCGGATAGGGACCAGAGGTTTTCCAGTGACTACAAGAGGAAGAAGGAGGTCAGAGAGTATATCCAGGTGCCGAAGATTCACGAGAATGCCGACGCGACGTGGGCAAAGGGAGGTGTGGGCCACTGAATGGTTCTTGAGAGCTGGAAATAAGCGGCGTCCCTGCCGAGTGTGTAGGTGTTGCTGTTTGAAAGCAGACAGCGTACGCGACTGTAAAAAAAAAAGAATTATGGGTATCCAGATCCTCTAACACAATCTCAACATCCGTTCCTAAATCATACCGGGTGAACCTCCCATGATCAACACCATTGGCTGCATCATGATGAGCCTGTGGTGGTGGGAAGAACCTCAATGCCAGCTGGTTCTTGCTTCTTTTCGCGTCCCATGAGCTTGCCTAGAACATCCTTTTCTGTATTGCCGTCCTCGGTGTCGCTCGTGCTTTCTGCGTCGCTGTCTGCGTTGGGGTCTTTCTCTTCAAGTACGCCGAGTCCGAGATCCTGGTCCGATTAGGAATTGCCCTGTCTTCAAGCTTTAGTCTTCAAACACTCACCATTTCAATGTACGGCTCTCCCTCTTGCTGGTCCGCAGCATCCATGCTCTTCAGTGTCCCTGCTTTCTTCTGTGCCTCGAGCTCCTCGTTGGCAGCCTTTAAGCGCGGCAGAAAATCTTTGAGGAAATCTCTGATATCGGGACCCATTTCCTCTTTGCTCAGTTTCATGATGGGCTTCTTGCCTCTGTTTGCGCGCAGGTTGACCACGCCATCTGCACTCTTTGGCTCATCCAGCTCCATTTCCGTATCTTCACCCTCGTCGTCGTCTTCATCTTCCTCACTAGAGCTTTCGTCGCTGCTGGGCTCTTCGCTCGATTCAGACAAGGTGCTGTCGGTATCTGACGTACCGTAGTCGCTCGGTTTTGTCGAAGTGTCGTCTGCCGCGTCAGTGGATGCGAGAGCAGATTGCGACGATGTCGAAGGCGGCGAGCTGGGCTCGTTGGAGAAGCGTGGGCGTTTGCTGCGATGAGGGACTGAGTCGTGCGTGTATGGCGACATGGTTATGCGGCAGTATTGGAATCAGGCGTGACTTGGCGGGAGAGATTGTGCTATTGGAATGGTCCGAGTTGAGTTTCCGTGTGGCCGAGAGACGATCAGAAAAAAGTTGTGCAAAAGTCGGGACGGTCTTGGGCCATGTCGCGGAACGGACCCGGAAGTCCGCAGCTGGCAGAAAAAGGCTTGCTACGTCACCGCCGGTCGGCCATCATGACCCCCAGCATGCTTACTCCACAGGATCAGCGTAATTCGCGGGGCTGCGTTCCGATGGCTGCCAGTCGCTATGAAAATGCTTTGGATGGGCTGTAGACAGGAGACCATGTGGCCGCACAGTAGGCTGGCCTGAGGCCGCAGCCAGCTCATTGGTGTCAGCAGGGGTGTCTGAAACAATGTCTTGAAACCTAGTAATACGCAGTTAGAGCGGGCGCCTGCATAGCTGACCTGTTACTCTCTCTGCTGAGCCTCTTAAAGGGTCCATCTGGCCTTGCACAACACCCGTCTTCACCTCTTCCCGTCAATCTTTTGTTGCCTCGTTGTTGCGCTCTTGACCGGTCTACGTGGCTGTAAACTATTCGTGTAGAACTGCCCCTCTTCGACCCCTGAACGAGCGTTACCCACAAACCCATTGCCAGGCGGCTGTTGTTGTGGTCTATACCAAAGTGCTGTAACATCTGGTGTTGGTAGGTCCTGCGTCTTTTCTTTGTTTTCTTCTCATCGTCTTGTTACCCGTCGAATCATGTGTCTCTCGGTCGCCTTTTCTGCAGTTTGCAGGCCGGCATTGCACAGAATATGTCCATCTCAGCCCCGTTGAGAAGCACCTGAGTCTGGCTCACACAGCGTCTTCGAAGACTTTCTTTTTCCAAATTTCCTATATCTGCAAAGAGCTCCTGTTTTCTGCTTCTGTCTTTGTTATTTGCTTTTCATCTGCTTTTCGCTGTCGGTATGTTTTGCTTTCATCTCAAGCCGTGCCGCTCTCAACCCAGGAATGCAATGGCTATCTCTGCTATTTCTACTCGTTAATAGTAGAACTGAGTTGGGATGCTGGAGATGTGGGGGATGTGCAATTGTTCAAACAATTGAATCCAGGCATCTCTACCAACCTGCTTATCCCCCCCCCCCTCAAACCCCAAGACATGTATCCCTTACTCTCCACTATACTTAACGTTTTACATACTGCTTCAATTCTTCAAGATATTGATCAGTTTCATTGCTCAACATGCTGACCGATAGCAGATTTTGTCCCCCATAGCATCTTGGTCTCATTTCGCAAGTTCTCCACGTCACCAAACTCCCTGTACGAGTTTGGATTGGCTTCAGTCGGGTTTCAGGAATTTGAAAAAGACTTAATTAGCCAGCTTCGTCTCTGACCCTCGGTCAAAGAGATAATTTCTATCCTCACTCCATCAACAACATCCTGAGCCTTGAACACTACACCCATCATGGCCGGACGCTTCCCCGTGCTCAGCACCTCTAACCTCCCCACTGCATCCTCTGAGGAGCAGGCGGCAACGGCATCACCCGCCCGTGGCACAGCAATGCTCAACAACATCTTCAAGTCGGTGCGTGTTCCCGAGTTCCGCTTCAAGTGGATGTTCTGGGCCGAAAAGGGACAGCAAGCACCACCCAAGGACAAGGCCGTGGCATCAGAGGAATACCTTACACGTCCCAAACCGCTGGGCGACCAGATTGTCTCGGTCAAAGAGTTCTACCAGCACTTCAACAACATCCCCGTCGAGAACCTGAAGCTACGTGACTCGATACATCTCTTCCACTTGGGCGTAAAGCCAGTTTGGGAGGACCCTCGCAACACGCGTGGAGGAGCTTGGTATTTCAAAGTCAGCAAGGACATTGCAGCGCAGTTCTGGCACGAGATGTGTCTGCTCGCTGTAGGTGACGTCTTGCAAGGGGCTGTCGAAACGAAGCGTGCTTGTAAGTTGCTTTCTCTCTACTTACATAACCTATGGGGACGGAACAAACAAGAAGAGAATAAAAATCTGACCATTTAATAGCCTTCAACGACGACATCTGCGGTATCTCGTACAGCGTCCGCTGGAACGCGGTACAGATTGCTGTGTGGAACCGAGACGCCGAGAACGAGGAGGGCCGCGAGAAGCTTCTGGCCGTCATCCTCGAGAAGCTTTCCGAGGAGCTGAGACCCAAGAAAGAGGACAGCTACTGGTATAAGGCGCACAAGGAGCACAAGGGCTTCATTGAGCAGTAGTAAGCCGACAATGGCACCCGTAGCTTCAGATGTTGTGGTAGTGAGGGGTTGGTGGGGGAGATGGAGAAACCCAAGTTTGGTATCAAGTCGATATACGAGACACTGGAATCTCTATGTAGCATGCATACATCATATCAGCGGCGTCTCTGAATACATACATTCACTTGACTTTATTCTTTAATTTGGTCCGTGTATTCCAAGTGATGCAACGACAAGTCGTCATGGCGCGCCAATCACGGCCATGGTTCGCCGCAGAAGCACGGGCCATATGTAGAAGCATCATCCACTTCTCACAAACCTCCGCACTCGAGCCCATTGCCGCCTCCCTCCAAGCTCAAGTCGTTGCAACCCGCCCCCAACATGGCCGCGATACCAACATCCCTCTTCCGCTGGGTCGTCCCCGCCGCCATCGGCGCCAGTGTGGTGCAGTCGTCCATGTACGACGTCAAGGGCGGCACCCGCGCCATCATCTTCGACCGTCTCTCGGGAGTCAAGGAAACGGTTGTAAATGAGGGCACACATTTTCTGATTCCATGGCTGCAGCGGGCCGTTGTCTTCGATGTCCGGACCAAGCCGAGGAACATTAGCACGACTACGGGAAGCAAGGACTTGCAAATGGTCACGCTGACGCTGAGGGTGTTGCACCGACCCGAAGTCAAGCAACTGCCCAAGATTTACCAGGTACGGTGAATTTATATTGTAGTTGTTTTTTTTTAATTATGAAAGAGGGAGGGTGCAGGTTTTTGCTAACCGATGGCTAGAATCTCGGTCTGGACTACGACGAGAGGGTCCTCCCCTCCATTGGAAACGAAGTCCTCAAAGCCATTGTCGCCCAGTTTGATGCTGCAGAGCTCATCACCCAGCGAGAAGCCGTGTCGAACCGGATTCGCACCGATCTGCTCAAGCGCGCCAACGAGTTCAACATTGCGCTCGAGGACGTCTCCATCACACACATGACATTCGGCAAGGAATTCACCAAGGCGGTTGAGGAGAAGCAAATTGCACAGCAGGAAGCAGAGCGTGCGCGATTCGTTGTCGAAAAGGCCGAGCAAGAGAGGCAGGCTAATGTCATTCGCGCCGAGGGAGAAGCTGAGGCGGCGGATACCATTAGCAAGGCTGTGGCCAAGAGTGGTGACGGACTTGTCCTCATCAGGCGACTGGAATCCCAAAAGGACATTGCACAGATTCTGGCACGCAACCCCAACATTAGCTACCTGCCTAGCGGAGCCTCTAGCAATAGCAGTGGCTCGGGTGGCGGCAGTTTCTTGCTGGGCCTCAGGTCATAAAAAGAATGAATACGTGCGAGTGGTGAGGTGGGTGTGGAAACGTGGGAAGGGGATTGGAAAACGCATAGCCGACGTATTACCGGCATATGGCTGCTGTACAATATACTAACAATGGGCATGATAACGCTTCTCTACTAAAGCGGGAGTATGATCTTCGTGTTTCTTTTGCGCGCGCACTCTTCTCTCTCCTCTACTGCAAGCCCACTATTCTGCTGACAAAAGGCACGTGAGGACCTTCTCCTGCGGATTACAAACACTATTTCAAATTCGCGACACACTGGGGGATTTAGTTGTTGCAACCACGAAGGAAGAGGAGGATTCTCGGCCAAGAGGGTATTACAAAACCCTCTACGCCCTTTTTTCTCTTTTGAATTCTCCTTTCTCAGGCGTTTAGGCATGGAAATAGAAACACACCAATCTACCCCCTGGTCAGAAACGACAGAATGAAGAAATGCGAGCGAAGGGCCATGTGTGTGCGTGTGTGACAAGAATTGTCATTTTGCAGAACCCAGAGGATGTTTTGACACAATATCCGCCTCAGGCCGCTCTAGGGTTTCGGTGGCTCAACGTTCCGCTCTAAAAAAAAAAGAGGGTCCCGTCTGGTTGTTTATGCGGTATGTATTTCTTTTGGTTGCGTGCAAGGAAACAATGCAGCGCGGGATGGTGAGTTTGCGGTAAAAAGCTTGTTGTTTCGGGGAGGGGTGCATCCGTGTGTGATGGAGATGTTTTGTGTGATGGCGAATTTACAACGATGGTATAGAGTTTACAGACTACGTCCAATGATGAGACGACGTCGGTGTTGCAGGCTGTTTCGGGGGCTTTCCGGGGTAGAGCAAAACTAAAACGGGAAAACCACTCCCGGGGCCTTAGTTAGATACTCTGATCGCGACAGTAGCGTATGTGCTGAGGAACGACAGGTGAATCGGCGCGTTTTGTTGCATAAAACATGACGCTGACTGTTGAGTGAAAGGCGAGGTACAAGCTTCCCACCCCCCAGGCAGCTGCAAAACGCAGCGAAAACGACGGCCGTCTTCAGTTCGTCGTAGGAAACGTTGAGAAAGGTAATTTCCACTGAAGACGACTGCGCCACTGGGCGAGAGATAGAGCGTGACTGCTGTGTGCCGGGGTACAAGCAACGATAGGATGAGAGGTTGTGGTTTGGGGTAGCGTGAATGCCCCAGGCCAGAGAGGCGTGGCTGTGCAAGTGGAGTGGCTAGACAAGCAGCCAATCAGAGACGCTGTGGCCATGCAGCGTGGCTTGACGCCCTGAAGTTGATTGCAGCAGGGCTCACCGGTAGGCTCACCTCGTCATGCTTCGCCCACATTGTTATCCGACTATATACATTATGGCAATGGTCGCGAGGGCGAAGAGGAAAAAGCACAGCAGCAACAGCAGCAACAGCATACGTCTCCTTGACCCGCCAGCCTTCGCTTAGCCACCATGGCCGTCATCCAGCAGCGCAATGGTAGCTGGCAAACGAGCATCGCCCTCACCTTTCGCATTCTGCTATTTGTCAAGCAACTTCGTCGACGTGTCGAGCCGCGCGTGCACCATGGCTCAATTCTTGGCAGCAGCGTGTGCCCCAGCATGCGATCGTCGTCTTCTTTGTCGTCGCCGGCGGCGGGCCACTTGGGCAGACCGGCTTCGGCTACTCCCGCGAGTCGAAACCTGGCTCGAGACAAGGTGCAACAGTACGTTTTTGGAAGCTTTTGTTTGGTTTCATCTGCTCATCTGCCGGCCGTGATTAGAATGCTCTGTACGCTAGACAGCAAACTTAGTTGCAAGACGGGAAACGCTTTTTCATCCATGGCGAGTAGCAGCGACCTCTTCCTCAAACATGACACGGCGTCGATGCTCGAGCCGTGTTCCATGAACGAAACTATCCAGCTCCTGGCTCACGTCCACGGCGCCGTCAATGTGCTGTCCGACTGTCGCTCGCACTACGGCGACGACTGGCTGCTGGCCCAGGGACTCGCGACAGGGCTCGTTCTGGACCAGAACTTTATTGCAAACTATGAGCATCTGCTGCTGTGTCTGGAGGCGCAGCTTATTGACGTTTTGGCGCGCAAGGCGCTGGACGAGTTGCTGCAGGGCCATCATGACAAGAAGCAACGCAAGCTGCTGGCTTGGTTTGCAGAATTCGCCGACACGCCCCAGGGCCTGAGCACATCGTTTCCATGGACGATCAAGCCGTCGCTAGCGGTACTGTGGGGTGTTTGCTGGATGTATTATTACGGCCGAAGTAACGCGGCAGTGATGGATAACGGTATGGATGGCGAACAGCAGCCGGCGCAGCAGCAATCGCAACAGCAACAAGCATCGAGAGGTGGCCGGGACCGTGTGCCTCTAGACTCTGTGCTGAGCAACATCCATCTCCACTGGGATACGGACGTATCGTCCGACTGTATGTGTTGCATGTCATGCTCAAAGCGTATGTACGTATATAGAGGCAGCCGACTAACGCATTGCAGATGTCAGCCTTGGGCGTCAGCTGATTGGCGGGGCGGCGCAGAGGATGCCGCATGCGGCAAACGTGAGGGTGGGTCCTGGGCACAACGTGTTCCAGGCACGAAACACGGCATCCTGGCCCTCCGATTTGACTCTGGACGAGTGTGAGCGAACAACGAGCCCGACCAGGCTGCCAGCCTTGGACGTTAATCAGGCAGGGTCAAGGGCGGACCCGTTGCCGCTCCAAAGTATGTGTGCCTAGCCTGTCGCTTGTCCCGTCCATGTTTGACTCACGCCGTCGACTCGAGATGCGAGTTTCAGCCTGGAAAGCATCCTACCCGCGTATACCACTGCTAACTCGCTTGCCAAAGATACTTATTACCCCGGCGCCGCCTCATACCTCGAGGTAACTTCGCCCGATAATTTGTATTCGCCTCATCATAGTCCAGGCCCTGCTGCGCCACTCACGGCCTATTCTTCACATCTTGGCTCCGACCAAAGCACTCACGCTTGGCAAGACCACTCATTGCCACCTTCTCAAGACTCTCCGCGTCATCTGATCCCGTTTCTGAACCCTCCCGCAATTCGACTCATTCAAGCGACGGACAACGACTTCTTTGCTCCGCCACAAACGCATTTCGCGTCGCCGGCCGTTGCTTCGGATATATATCCTCCCTCGCCTTGCCAACCTCAGGCCCAGTCTCTCAACTTGAATCATTCTTCCTCCTACTACAATAACAACAATAACCACTCGTACTCACAGTCGTCTTTCAACATGACTGACCTCTCTCCCACAACCGCCGCCCTCCCCACGCTGCACCAACATAAGCGGGACCCCTCGGTCCACTCAGTAAATGGTGACATGCCCACGCCAGTCAGTCTGGCCTGTCCACGATCCCCCATGACTTCCCCAACAGTTGGCGAGCACCCATCCACGGCAACCAGCCCTCCTCCTGCCAGGTCTCATAGCAGAGGCCTTTCTGTAGACTCGTCTCAAGATGGTGACGACGACGGATCTCTACGGAAGAACCACAGCTACAAACGCGCCGAAGAGCCGCCGCGCAATGAGGACGGCAAAATGGTTTGCAAACACCAAGAGTGCCACGGCATCTCGTTTGATCGAAAGTGCGAATGGAGGTGAGTGTTTTTATTTTCCCTAACCTTGATTTGCAATCATCATGTACTGACTTTGGTTGGCAGCAAACACATGGACAAGCATGATCGTCCCTACAAGTGCAATGCCAAGGGTTGCGAGAAGCTCCAAGGATTCACCTACAGTGGCGGTCTTCTTCGCCATGAGCGCGAGGTGCACAAGATGCACGGCGGTACCAAAAAGTCTCTCTTCTGTCCGTTCCCCGACTGCAAGCGCAGTTCAGGCGCCGGATTCACGCGGAAAGAGAACCTGGCAGAGCACATCCGCCGCGTCCATCGGAGGACGTCCATGTCAGCAGATCTGCATGGCCTCGTCATTCGCCGTGACATGGTTCGCCGCGAGATGGAAGGCTCTCCCATTCCTGAGTCACGCGCTTCAGTGTCACCCTACAACCGACCCATGGAATACCGCGACGAAGACGACATTACTCTGAAGCGCAAGCGCGGCGTCTCTGACTCTGAGCTTCCTGACCACCGCGACAATGACGAGATGCGCTCCGAGATTAAGCGCCTGCGACAAGAAAACGAGGAAAAGGACTCGCGGCTGAAGCAGTTGGAGCAAGCCGTCATGGCGCTGCAACAGCAGACCCGTAGGTGATTTTGCTTGGGGTATTTTGTTTGACGCTGTTGTTTCTGTCTTTGTTTTGTTTGTTTGTTTGTTTTTGTCTTATCCGACGACCACGATCTACCACTGCATCTGAGAGGAGTTTGGGTAATGGGTGTCTCTCCCTTTTCTTTCTGTCTATAACATTCTCCACACCCACTCATACACATTTGCACACACGCTCATTGTACATATATACTCGAGCGGAACTTTACCCCATTCTACATCTTAAACCGTAATTTT